>PVHX01004270.1:0-63971 GCA_004024805.1 Geosciurus inauris | reverse complement strand
GGGCAGGAATGGGGAGAGCCTGCCCGCCGCCTGCCCTCCGCCCTCCTCTCTGTCCTCCACCCTCCTGCCTCTGCTCCCGCCCTCCGCTCCCGCCCTCTGCTCTGGGCTGCAGGCTCCCTAAGCTCCAGAGGCCCCATGGAGGGAGCCCACCCAGCAGCGCTGGGACGTGAAGGAAAGCGGCCAGCAGGCTCCTGGGGCCGCGTGGAGCTCGCTGCGACGCCCGTCCAGGGCCCCTGGGCCGGCACAGGCCTGCACCTGCTTCTTCTTCAGCTTGGAGATCTGCTGCTCCACCATGCTGATCTCCCGGTCCACACGGTCCATGTTCTGGATCAGCTCTTCCTTGGACAGCCGGGGGGGCACCAGCTCCAGCTCGGGGTCGGCGTGCGGGGGGCTGGGGGGCGACACTGGCTCCAGCTTGCCCGTCAGGCTGCGCTCCTGCGATGCCGAAGGGGAGCAGTCAGCACGGGGCGCCCCGTGAGCACCCCAGCTCCCAGCCGTGAGCGTGGGCGGCACCACACCCACCATGAGGGTCCCCGCCATGTGGCACTGGGGGGCACTGGCTGGGCCCACCTCCTCAGGACCTCTGGGCCTCACCTGCCCAGGTCAGGATCCTGCCAACCTCGACGGGAGGGCCACAGGCCTACTCCAAGCACCTCTGCCCACCGCCCCTCAGGCACAAAGCCTCCCCTGTGCTGTGCACCCCGAGAACAAGAACAGGACCCCCGCAGGCCCCCTCGTGGTGCTCATTCCCCTTGGGCCTGGTGGGAAGCGCACAGGCAGAGGCGGGGGCCCAAGCAGCCCCAGCACGGCACGGGGGGCAGGCACGGGGGGCAGGCAGCCGCCCAGGCCTTGGGCAGGCGCTCCGACCCCCTCCATCAGGGCTGCTCTTCCCACACGACGCTCTTTTCAAATGTGCTGAACAAAGAAAGCACATCCACTGTCCCCACAGCTCCCCAGCCCACAGCTGACCTGCGCTGGACACCAGGCTGCGGTCGGTGTAGGGCCCAAGCTCACTGTGAGCCCAGCCCCGCCCCGCACCTCAGGCAGAGTGCCTGGCACTCCCTGCCCGGGTTTCCTCATCTGCACCTGGGGAGAATGACGGTCCCCAGCCCCCGGGCAGCCTCAGCCTGGTGAGCGTGATCATGTGGAAGGTCGGGCACACAGTGAGCGCTCAGGAGGCACCAGCCCCAGCCCAGTCCAGGCCGCACTCGGGCCAAGCCGGCAGCTGCTGGCAGATGAACTGTGAGGAGGGCTGCCACCTCCTACCCCGCACAGCTGCACCCGGACACAGGGTGTATTGTCCCCTTCACCACAGCCCAGGCCCCGTGTGCCCCCAGGCCATCCCCATGCCTCCTCTGTTCACCGCCCGTTCTCAGGGTCCCTGTCCTCCCTCTGAGTCCCAGCCAGGCCCAGGGGCACTAAGCACCTCGGGATGGTACTGGGTTTGCCTCCTGGCCTCAGTGTTGCCCTCCGAGGCCAGGGGTCACGGGGCTGGACGGTTGTCCCCTCCACACAGATCTCCAGGGAAATTCCTCAGGGTTCCTGGACAGAAGGAGGCAGGGAGCCTAAGAAGGCTTGAGACCAGACCCTCATGCGCCCCCAGATGCAGCGCTGCCCCAGGAAGTCCCGGTCCTCGAGGGTTAGGAGGAGCAGTCGGGGCCAGCAGCCCCCGCTGGGAGAGAGGCAGAGAGCCCTCCTGCTTAGTGGGTCCTCCCCCAGGCCCAGGCACACGGCTGGGGCACAGCAGCACTGCCCGGCCCATATTCCTCCCAACACCATGAGCACAGGCATGGCGGCTGGCATGTCCCTCATGCTTGGCCCCGGGTCAGCGGCGGCCGCCGCAGCACAGTGCCCTCAGGGACGCCAGGCTGAGTGTGGTGGGCAGACAGCTCCACATGGCAGGGCCCCATAGAGCAGAGACGCCAGGTGGGTGCCCGGGGCGGGGAAGAGGGTCCCCTGACAGTCAGGGTCTCCCTCCCAGGTGGCAAGAATGTTCCAGAACCAATGTGGCCGCAACTACCCATGGGTAGCTTATGTCCCAAGAAGGCCCTGCTTGTAAAAGGAGGCCTGCCTGCGTGCCAGGAGCACTGTCCGCGGGGCGCGCCCAGAACAGGGCGAGGGAGCTGTGGCCGCCTCCAGCCGCTCCCCATGCCTGGTGGCCTCCACGCGCCCAGCCTGGGGGAAACAGCCGAGGCCCACCCAGGGCCCCAGTCCCGGCCCGTAACAGGTGCCTGGGGTGCACAGGGGCCCTGGGGACCACCAGGCAGCCCAGGAAGGGGCCTGCCGGCCTACCCGGCCGTGGCGGCCTCCAGGCCAAGCCTGGGCCCAGTCAGCGTCCAGGAAGACAGGAGGGGAGGGGCAGCGGCCTCCACAGGCCTTGAGCCTGGGAGGAGCAGGGCCTGGGAACAAGCTGACCATCCAGACCAGAGCAGTCGATGGGGCAGGGACAGGTGACATCGTGTCTCCTGAATCAAGCTCAGCCTGAAGCCAGGAATGCTGGACTCCAGGTGTGGGAGCCAGGACCCCGCGGGCCATGGCGGGCTGTGTCTCTCCCAGCGCAACAGCCACGCTGTCTCAGAGACACGGTCACTGTGACGATCCAGCGTCACCTAAAACAGCCTGGCGACTTCCAGAGGAACCCTGTGTGGCCACAGCCCAGCAGGAGAGCTGGGCACTGGGCAGGGGCTGCACAAGCTGCCCTCAGTCCCTGAGGTCCGGCCGGCAGGTGTGACGTGACCCTCGAGCTGCCCTCCCCCTGCCCTGCCCCCAACCCGCTCCACCCGCAGGAGCCGCCTGCGGCAAAGGCGGTGCGTCCAGCCAGGCTGCCACCTCCATGGCACCTGCCAGGGCCCAGCGAGAAGGAGGGACGGACCAGGAGACCAAGGGACCGGGACAGAGAGACAGAAACGAGACAAATGCAGACGGCAAGACAGGAAGGACACAGGCGCGAAGGACAGATGGACTTGACGAGAGGCGGAGAGACGGGGCGCATGGGGGGGGGGCCGGGACGGGGACGGCGCCAGGACAGGGAGGGGACAGCAGCGAGACTCGGGGGCGCAGCGCAGACCCAGGACCCGCAGCCGGGGCTGGGCACTCCGCCAGCAGAGGCCCTGGGCTGGCCCTGACCTCCTTGGCCCCGCTGCTGCCCAGCGTCTGCAGGCCAGGCTGGGTCCACTCCAGCCTTCAACCAAACAGGAGGACGCGGACCTGGACTCTGGGCCCGCGGAGGCCCCATCAGGAGGCCTGGGGGAGCACCCCACTCCCAGCTCCGCAGAGCTGGGCCTCCCATCCTCCCAAGGACCCCGGCTGACCGCATGGACTTCACCGGCTGTGCAGAGACACTCGTGGGCTTGGCCTCACTTAAAGCCACTCTGCCACTGGTGCCCCCGTGAGTGCCTCGTCACGCTGGCTCCCCACCGAAGAGCCGCCTTGGCCTGAAACCCTTCCCTTCAGTCCTGCGTGGTGGCGTCAGGCAGAGGACGACCCAGCTGGCCTGAGCGGGCCACTTCCCTCCCTTGGCCTGGCTCCTGCCCCCCAGTGCTGCAGTCGGATGAGCACTGACCTCACTGGCCCTTAAGTGAGCTCATGTGTGTGTCCACATTCGCCAGAGCCTGATGGGTCTGTCACACACAGCTGGCCAGGCACCAGACGAGTATGTCACCTAGCATGGTCCCCACCCTGCTGGCACAGTCAAAGAAAGCTTCTGAGGCAGCTGGGCGACCCCCGGGGCCAGCAGCCTCTGGGACCACTGCACAGGTCCCTGGTGAGTGCTGCGGCCAGAAAAGCACCGTGCCAGCAGAGGCGTCCCCACGGCAGCAAACCACAGGTGCCTAATCTGTGCACACACACCCTCACAGTCCTACTTTGTTTACAGAGGAATAAACTCTAAGAGTCCTCTAGGACCCTGCAGGCGCTGGGACCCTGCAGGCTGGACACGTGGCTGGAAGCTGCCCCGTCCCGCCACGAGGCTGTGTGACTGACTTCCAAGACACAGGACCCAGGCGGGGCGGGAGGGAGGTGGCCAGGAGGGGCAGGAGTGCAGGGAGGGATGGGCGGCTGCAAGGACAGAGGGGCACTGGGCCACAGCGGGGCAGCAAGGACAGGCAGGGGACACGCGGGGTGGGGGCCGGAAGCACTTCAGGGCTGCAGGACAGGACACGAGGTGCACCTGTCCTGAGACGAGGCTCCAGTGTGGTGGCCCGAGCTCCAGCATAAAGCCCCCAGCAGGGGCCCTCAACAGAGGCCAAGAGCATGGGGGAGGCCACGGGCAGGAGGGGGCCCCAGGGCTGCCCGAGTCTCCCACTGCCAGCTGGGCCCTGGCAGGGCAGCCAAGCCAGGAGGAGGCGGAATGAGGCGCAGCTCTTGGAGGCAATGGCATGCTGCCCAAGGGCACGGCCACTGCCAAGGCCCGGGGCTGGGAGTTCCCAGCCTGTTTGAGGAGCCACAGACCCAAGGGCTGCACAGAGTGGGCAAGGGGGCTATGGGGAGACAGGTCTGAGGGCTGCAGGGCTGGATCAGGCCAGACCTGCAGGCCACTTGCAGAATTTTGACTGCTTCTTGCTCAAGATTCAAGGTTTGGTACCCAGTACGGAGCACAGCCCAACTCCACAAGATCCTCGTGGCTGCTGTTTGGAAGGACATAGAAAAGGGGTGGTGAGCAGGAGCGGGGGGCCCTGGGAGGCTGCTGCAACAGTCCAGGCAGCACCGAGTACCCCAGGGAGCGGGGACGGAAACACACCTGGAGGGCAGAGGCCTGGGGACGGCTGATGGACCCAGATTGGATACAGGGTGGGGAGGGGAACAAGGAGGGGCCCTTGAGCAGCAGGAAGGACAGAGCTGCCACTGAGGGCGGGGCCAGGAGTGGGGCTTCAGGCTCATTCAGTTAGTCAGGAGTTTGTCACTTTCCTGTGGCCACTCGGGGGAGGGAGCCTGCCCAGAGGCAGTGAGGCCAAGCCCCAGATGTCCCCAGCACCCACCCCACCTGCCACAGAGTCAGCCCGGTGGGCACCAGGCAGGAAGCTCGGCCTCGCCAGCCCGAGTGCACCCAGGACACCCCAGGCCCGGCGG
Organism: Geosciurus inauris; assembly: GCA_004024805.1. Taxonomy (NCBI): domain Eukaryota; kingdom Metazoa; phylum Chordata; class Mammalia; order Rodentia; family Sciuridae; genus Geosciurus; species Geosciurus inauris. The sequence continues at coordinate 58,904 of PVHX01004270.1, read as the reverse complement.
GAGCCAGAGGCTGGCCCAGCACCCAGCGCCGTGCTGAGTGCTTTCTGAGTGCAGGCCCGTGGCCAAGCACTCCACCCAGACGCCCTGGCGGCGCGGGGCTGTTCTGCCTCTGCCCCATTAATAAGGAGAAGCGAGGTCTCAGCACCCCCAGCTGCACCCAGGGCGGGGCCCGCGGGCAAGCGGTGAGCTCCCACGTGGCGCTGCCCGTGGAGCAGCCAGGGAGCCGACTCGGGCAGCCCAGCCCAGCACCCCAAGGAGCCTGAGACGTGCCCACCTGGACAGCAGAAAGGAGCACCTGATGGCCCCATGGGGGCTCTGGGACCTCAGGCCACGCCCAGCCTCCGGTCCTCCATCTCACCCCAGCCCACGAGAACCAGAAGCCCTGGAGGCCCGGGGGATCCACCTGCCATGCAGGGCCAGCGAGGGGCACTGTTCTGAGCTGGCCATGACCCAAGCAACCCCACCATGAGCCAGCCAGGAGAGTGCTGAGGCTGGACACAGAGGCCACCCTGGCCCGCGTCAGGACCCAGCTCCCTGCCCCAGGGCCCTCCAGGACAGCCTCTCCCCCGCCTCTCCTCTGCCTTGGGGCCTTTGCTCGGGCTCCTTCTACCTCGAACACCTTCCTGGCTCCTCCCGTCCTCTGGCACCTACAGAGACCTTGTCCCTGTGCCCGGCCTGCTGCCCGGGCTCTGCCTGCCCTGCACCCACTCCCACTCCTGCACCCCTGCCCGAGAGGCCCTCCCCATGGGCACAGGCCCCCAGCCAGGGCCAGGCCTTACCTTGGTGAGGTCCTCAGAGCCGCTGGGCTGGCCTGCAGCCAGCAGGGCGGACGGCCGCAGCAGGGGGTCGGAGGACAGCAGCTCCAGGCGCGGGCGCTTGCTCTCCAAGAACTCCATCTCGGACTTCCCCAGCTCGGGCAGGTACGAGTGGGACTCGGGGCGCAGGTGCAGCTCCTGGGACCTGCGGAGGCCAGGCATATGGTGTCACACAGGAGGCGGCTCCGAGACCCGAGGCCCGACTGCCCTCCCTGCTGGGCACCGGCCATGGGCCATGCCTCATGTGACTCTGAACGCATTCACAGGAGCCTCCGGCCCAGGTCGCAGGCCAGGCGGGGCTCAAGCGCAGCCACATCCTCCTTCAGACTGATGCCCACAAGGACGTTCACAGGAGGGGAAGCACCAGGGCTACACGGGGACGCCTGCAGCAACTGCTCCTCCCCGGCCACTTGATGGGGTCTAGGGACTAGCCATGGCCACTCCACCTGCAGCTGGCTACAAACACAGAGCCTCAAGTTCCCCCAGACCTCCTGAACCAAACTCTGCACAGTAGTTACCAACATCCCTGGTGACGCACGGGCACGGTCAGACCCCACAGTGCTGTGAGTCTAACCCGGGTAACAGCACACAGACCACCACCTCCTATTGCCCGTCCAGGGCAGACATCACCAGCCGATCCCAGCACTCCTGCTGTTAAACCTGGCCTGGCCACCCTGCTCAGCCCAGCAGCCATGGGAAGAGATGGGAGCTGTCCATCTGATCACTCTTGACTAACTCTCTCTAATCTTCCTCCTTGGTTTGCCCAGAGGGCATGGCCTTTCCTAAGCACACCCAGCGGAGCTGCTCCACACCTCCACTTCCCAGATCAGCCACCACCCACTAGAGCCTGGAACATTCTCAAGCTGATGTTTTCCCACACATGTAGGGGAAATCCAAGCTCTCCCTCTCACCCACAGGCCCTGCACCAGGGCCTTTGCACATGCTAGGACTCTGCCTGCAACACTGGCACTCCAGCTCCCTCCTAGCTGCCCTGCTCCTGCACATCAGTGTGAGCGGCACCCAGTCCTCAGGCAGTCTCCCTGCCATGTGCCCCTGGCCAGCTCATCTATCTGTCCGCACAGTCGTGGTCCTCAGGAGCTTGTGGGCTGCCTCCCACCCAGAAGGTCTGCTCCCGGGGCAGGTTCCTTCACTGGTCCTGTTCACGGCCAAATCCCAGGGACAGGCCCAGCACAGGGCTCAGTCAGTGACTGCAGACTGAGCAGCTCTGGATGCGCCTGCAGGACAGCCTCTGTGCCCGCCTCCCTTCCCACAAGCCGAGTCCAGATGTCCCTCTGTGCCCAGAGCTGCGGGCTGTGGGGAGGTACATGGGCGTTGATCCGCGGGCTGGACAGCGTCCCTCTTCATCCAGAGACATGGCCTGGCTCAGAATGAGGGCCCCTGCAGTCGTCCTGGGGCTGCGGCTAGGTCAGGGTGTTCCCGGCGACAACCCGAGGGCTTGGAGGAGGAGAGTCCGGGAGCCGCCCTGCGGCCCTCCCCGTGGACAGAGCAGCGCCTCTGCCAGCGCCAGTAAAGGGAGGGGAACAGAGAGGAAGGGGCTCCCAGGTGCCCCAGGGACTCGTCCTCCAACCAGCGGCCAGCGCCCCCTGCTGGAGCCGTACCCATGGAGGCCATGCTGGAAGCAAGAGGGCCACAGGCTCTCGCCTGCCGGTCCTCAGCCACACCAGGTCAAGGGCACACGCACCACGACTCCCTCACCCAGCGCAGCCAGGTGGCAGCCCCACCGTTGCCCCCAGACAGCTGGCCCTGGCTGGCCCTGGGCAGGTGCAGCCTCTGCTCACCGTTCATTGCCGGGCTGGAACTCGGACAGCAGGGAGGGCCGCCTCCTCTGGGGCTGCACGAGGGTGCCCGGCGACAGGTGCGAGGCGTAGTCCCGGGGCGCGTGCGGGTAGTCCAGCAGCCCCACGTCCTGCGGAGGAGGAGTGGTCAGTGCGGAACGGACGGGGCTGCGCTGCCCTGTCCCTGCCCTGCCCTCTGTCCTGCCCTGCCCCCGCCTGCCAGTGAGGAAGAGTCACGAAGGCTGGTCCACCCACCCCTCGCTAGGACCCTCAGTGCCCCTCCATTGTGCCCACTTTCGAGACAACACACTCGAGCCAGGGAGGGCTCACGGTGGGGCCTGTCCAAGGCTATGGGCTGGTGAAGGCCAGGCCACTGCCCCTCAGCCGGGGCATGGAGAAGGGCTCGACTGAGGGGAGCCCTGGGCCCTGCCCAGCAGGGTGCACACCAGCAAAGAGAGCCATCACTGCCCCGGGACCAGGCCAGGTGCATGGGGATGGCCAGAGGATCAGGCCAGAGCCCAGGCCAGCAGAACAGCCGGCCACCCCTGGCAGCTGAGCACATGCCAAGCCAGCAGCCACCGGGTGCAGCTCAGCGTTAATGGAGGCCACGATTTTCTAGTTCCAGCTCCCCCGGACTGCTGGCCAGACTCCCCCAGCTGTCCAGCACACAGGACCTCGCAGCCCCGCCACAAGGGCTTCCAGGAGTCGGCTTGGAGGACCCTTCCCTCCAGCCTCCTTGGGAACAGCCACCACGGACTCTCCCTCTGCGCTCTTTCTTTCTCGGTTTTCATGGCATCAGGCATGGAGCCCGGGGCCCAGCGCCCACGGCCCGCGCTCCACAGTCCTGACCCAGACGGCGGAGCCCAGGGCAAAGGCACCCACACCTTCCCCAAGCGCAGGTCCACCTTGGCCAAACCCAACCCTCTCATCCAGGGGAAAGCCAGCGTCACAAGTTCACTGGCAAGGCCACCCCGAGCTGAGGCCCCCCCAGAGGACAGCAGCTGTGCTGGTCTCGATCCACCAGCTCTGCCTGCGGAGCCTCGGCCGGGCTGGGTGGTGGTCGATTAGGGATGGCTGACACGGATCCGGCAGCAGGCACAGTGCCGGGGAGTGACCACTGCCCCTGGCACCTTTTCTCGGGTGCTTTTACAGTTCTGTCTGGGGAGCAGGCGTGGACACCCAATCATTGTTTTTGTCGGGCTTTTAACTTCACGGGGATGCTGCCAGGTGGCATGCTGTGAGTTCTCCCTCAGACCCTGCAGAGGAGCTCGCAGCGGGAGGGACGAGACACGAGGAACGCAGGCTGGTCCTCCTCCAGGCTGGACAGCCCCGCGCGGGGCCTCCCCTGCTCTCCAGCCCCGGGCCCCACTCTCCAAGGGCACCCCGGGGAGCTTCTGCGCCCCCAACCACCAGGCCCCGGGGCCACCAGGCCGCCTCCAGCACTCCCGCAGTACCAGCACCAGTGCCCACAGCACAGCAGCAAGCGGCCAGGGCCCAGGCCGGGCAGAGACTCTCTGGTGCGCAGGGAGGGGAGGGCGGAAGTCAGCAGGCCCCAGTGTGCGGGACAGTGTCCCCAGGCCCTCCCACGGGGACACAGGAGAGCCCACGGGACAGCGCCCGCCATGGGGCCTGGGGAAGCCACTGCACAGACTCGGCCCCAGCCTCCCAGGGGGCAGCAAGGGACCCTTCCGTGAGTGTCCACTCTGGTCACCATACCAGGGCTGCCCGGGAAAGCAAGACTGGGAGAACTGAACGAGGGGGCCCGCAGTGGTCACCTGGGTCTGGACACGCCCAGGCTCAGCCGCCCCACCCGTCTCAGAGCAGAGCCGCCTGCAGGGCTGCGTGGCATGGGTGCCAACGCCTACAGCAGCGGTGGACAGTCGCTTACGCTGCCTACTGCGAGCACCTGCAGGCGGACCTTTGTTGACTCAATCCCTCCAGCAGCCTTGCAGGGGGTGTTACAGGGAGCCCCACACAGGAAAGAGCGGAGGCTCGGAGAGGGTAAGGGGCTTCTCCGGGTCACACAGCAAGGATGGGGTAGCTAAGCTGGCTTTCTGCAGAGGGACAGAGAGGGGACAGACCATGGGCTCAAAACCTGCCCCAGCAGGTGAAAGCACCAGACCTGATGTGGGGAGCCAGACTCCCCAAACTCTCCAGGTTTCCAGTGCTGCTCAGAAAATGAGCGGAGCCCCGGAGAGTGGTCCTCACCCACGAGGGGTCCAGGACGCCCAGGGCTGCACATCAGGCAGAGGAAGTGGCCCAGTCCTGTGTCCCCGGTCACAGGGCCCTCCTGGCAAGCCGGGCACTGCCCCTGCAAGAGCACCACCTGGCACAGGCTGGGCCACGCCCTCCTCCAGCAACAGCCTCTCGGTGGAGCCCCAACCCCAGCCCTGGCCCCTGCCCGGGAAAGGATGGACGCAGATTCACCTGGTGAGACTGAGGAGCAGCCCAAGGGCTCCTGCCCCAGCCCCCACCTCGGGGTCCCTCCAGGGCCAAAGGACTCCCCCCGGCCTCTCCTAGGGCCATCTCCCAGCGCCCTGGGTGAGCTGCAGCCAGGGGGACGCAGCTAGCAGAGACTCGCCCCTGCGGAAGCCCCCAGGCCACACCATCCTGGCCTCCACCTGGCCCAGACAGCCCCTGGCTCTGTGGCCGGCTGCTCCTCGGAAGGTCCCCAGCGCCAGTCTGTGGCAGGGAGCGTGCAGATGGCAGGAGCCCTGAGGGCTGGCAGCTACCCGGCAGCCCCAGCGCACAGCCCGCACCTGGCCCTGCCCAACGCGGCCGGCAGCCAGCAGTGAGCCTCATGTATGTGTGACAAACTGGAAATTAACCCCACGGTCCTGCCTACGGAGCCTGGTGAGCAGCGACATAGGGCACCTGGCTGCAGGTCCAAGGCTGAGGCTCAGGTAGCAGCCTCCCCAGAGGCTGTCGCGGGCGGAGACGGGGGTCTCAGGCTCCACCCTGCCATCAGTGGGCCTGGGAAGGGGCTGCAGGGTGGCCTCCAGGCACTGACCGCCCAGGAAGGCGGCTCAGGCTCGGGTGCTGCTGGGACAGCAAGACGCCCACAGGCACCAGGGTCCTCTCCTGCCCTTCAGGGACAGGCCAGGGACCTGGCTGGGCAGCCAAGAGCAGGAGGGTGGTCAGTGGACAGTCGCCTCTCCTGGGAGGGACACACACAGGAGGGCCATTGCCCCGTATGAACAGGCTATCACAGGGACCCCTGTTCACCCCCAAAGGGGTGGTGGCCATGGGTGCCGTCCAGCCACATCCTGCGTCACCGCTGACCCTGCAGGAGAGTGGGAGGTGTCGGGGTCAGCCAGGGACACTCAACGCCAGCAGAGGGCACAGCTGGGGCAAAGGGCAGGAGAGGCAGGAGGGCAGGGCCACAGGGGCCTGAGGTGCCCCGGGCTGGGCAGGATGGGCAGCCGGAGGACAGGGAACGGCCAGGGAAGGAGGGGGCGTCGGCAGCGACCAGGGAGGCAAGACCGCCTGGCTGGTCAGGAGCAGATGATGACAAGTGGACGACAGCAAAGGTGCGGACACAAGCCTGTCCCAGAGCGCGGGCAGGTGGCGCCCACGGCCCTCGGGACACACCATCCCACTGCCTCACCCAGGGTGACAAACAGGCTCAGAGAGCGCAGTGACCTGTGCCCCTTGTCACCCAGAAGGCACCTCCCCACCTACACAGCAGAGAGCTCCGCGTGCCCAGCGGCCAGCAGGGCAGCAAGGGCCACGTCCTCAGAGCGGCTGCAGACACCACAGGACGCGGAAGCCCCCGGCAGCTCGAGCTCATCCTGTCCCCGTGCTCCCTGGCGAGGACGGGGACAAGGACAACCAGGAGGACGCACATGAGCCACTCCGTGCGCATTCCTCAGCAGCGGGCACGCGGGCACACGGGCACAGAGGCACACGGGCACGCAGCCACGCTCGACACAGAGCCCCGAGGGCAGGGCTGTGTCCTCCATGCCTCAGCTGCCTTCACCAGACAGCCCAGCCTTGGCCCCTGACCTCCGCCTTGGCACCCTTAGGTGCCTCCTCCTCCACCACCCAGGGCGCCCCGCCGGCAGCCGGCTCTGAAGGGCGTCCTGAGCCCCGGCTTCAGGAGGCCGCATGCCCGGGAGCCCCAAGGCCAGCCAGGAGACCCCGGAGCCACACCCACTACGCCTCCATGGGGACCACGCCCAGCAGGCAGGACAGGCACCTGAGCACGCCCACGTGTGCGCCCTCACACCACACCCAGGCCAGCAGTTAGTTCCCACCTGTGGCTGCCAGGCTGATGCCCACTTGCTGAGCAGCTGGGAATCAAGCCCCCAGAGACACGGTACACAGCAAGTGCCCAATAAGTGCCCGAGGATCCAAAGGCCCAGTGAGAAATGAGGTGGGAAACAGGCCCCTGCGTGCAGCTCGGGGGCAGACGGGCACACAGAGACCTTCTGTCCCCAGGGCAGGCCACTGCCCAGCCAGGGGCATCTCCAGGTGGCACAGATGCCACCCTGAGCCCTCCACCGGGCATCCAGAGACAAGCATGTGCTGGGCCTCAGCCCTCAGAGCCATGGGCTGCGCCATAGTGCAATTACGCGAAGTGGAGGGCAGGGCCCCCAGGAGGCCACCCGGACCTCAGAACAGGCGAGTGCAGGGACCAGCGTGAGGGAGGGGTGTGAGCAGGAGCCTCGTCCTGCAGGCAGACTCGGTGCCAATCGAGAGAGGCGGAGCCCCGCTCAGCCAGGCCCAGCCTTCACCTTCCCAGCTTTCTCTTTTATTTTGAGCTAGGGTCTCGCCAAGTGGCTGAGGCTGGCCTCGCACTGTGATCCTCTTGCCTCAGCCTCCCAAATCACTGGGACTACAGGGGTGAGCCATCACACCTGGCTCAGCTTCCCAGCTTTAAAGAAGGGAGTGAGGATTTTGCCATATGCCCCAGGTGTGGAAGGGCCCTGGGGCACTGGCAGCCTCTGACAAGGTGCCCTGCCTCCCGGGGTGTCCCCAAGTCACAGCAGCCTATCTCCCAGGGGAGGAAAAGAGCAGGAGCAAGAGCCCCAGAGGACGCCAGGCACACACGCCCCTTACCGTGTGGGGCCGGGCAATCTGCACCGGGTAGGAGATGCCGTGGGGTGGGTAGCGGGCCTCGGTGGCCCTCCATGTCTGTGCCACAGGCTGCGTGGACCCCGACATGGTGGCGGGGCGGGCCTCAGGCCCTGAAGAACGCTCTCTTAACCGCCGCTAAGGGTTAAACGCAGTCCTCGTCATCTGATCACAGGCCACCACGTCACAAGCTTCTGTGGAAAAAGAGAACAGATGAGCCGGAAAGCAGCAGGCTCGCAGGACACGGAGGCCCAGGGGCCCTCCACTGGACCCCGTCCACCACCTGCTCCCATGCCAGCTCCACAGCTTCATGGGCCTCGGACATGGCATGGCCGACCCAGTCACAGAGCCAGGCCCGCAGCCGAGGGGGGCGCACCGCCCTCTCCCGCTGCCCAGGCCTGGCAGCTCCAGCTGTGCGGCTGTCCCCTGGCCCACCCTGCTCCACGGCCTCTGGGACCTTCCGTGTCTGCAGGGCAAGGTTCTCCAAAAGCCCCGGCAGCCCCAGCTCCCAGCTGCCCAGCCTGTGGCCGGGATCCGCCTGGGCAGGCTCCTGGTCTCCATGTGACCTGGGCACAGCTGGGCTAAGGCCTCCCGCCCTCCTGAAGGATGATGTCATGACATGCAGAGGGACAGACAGGTCTGCCCAGACCACGCCGGGTCAGGGGCTGGACACAAAGGCCACGCCAGGAAAGGGGTGCATCCTGGGCAGCAGAGGCTCCCAGGGCCAGCGAACAGCATCTGCTCGAGAGAAGCCGCGTGCCAGACAGAGCCAGGGAAACGGTCCAGCCGCCCTCGAGGGGGCACTCTGAGACCCAGGCTGGATGGACCGAGGGATGCGAGCGGAAGCTGCCTTCGCCCCGAGCCTGAGGACCACGCACCTCCCCGCTCCCCAGCTGGCTGCTGCTCTGGGACCACAGTGGCTGCAGACAGAGGCCTCCTGCGCTCTCCCCACCAGGCCCCAGGAAGGAGTGCGCACCAGGCAGCGTCCACAGCCAACCCCGCCAGGCCACACCCTCCGCCCTGGACCATGGGCCCAGCACCCAGGTGTGGCCACACAAGGCAAAGGGCTGGGGCTGCATCACGAGGGGTCAGCGGCAAGGAGGAGAAAGACAACAGACCACCAGCTGCCTGCAATTTCATCGTGGTGACGCCCACCCTGTCCTGAGGCTGGCGGCTGTTCTCTCCAGACAGGCAGACCCCCCTGTGGACTACCGTGGAGGGACGCCGGGACTCCCCTCTGGAGCTCTGGCTGCAACCCGCTGCCCACCCAACCTTCCACCAGCATGGCCTCGACTTTCCTCCTCAGGCTGCAGGCACAGCATGTGCTTCAGGTCTGGCCAATCAGGTTCCTGCATACCAGGGGCCCGTGACTGGCTGAGGAGTGAGCACGCGACTGACCCCAGCCAGGGTCAGTCTCTGAGCCCTGCTGGACAAGGCAGAGGCCAGGAGCTGTGGCTGGGGACCTAAGCTGGGGAGAGAGGCCTCAGGGCCACCAAGAGGCAGCAGCCCGCCAGGGCAAGACTCCAGCCAGCAGGCGGGCGCAGCTGCCGAGAGAGCGCCTGCCCTGGTGACAGCTGCACCCAGGGCACAGGGACCACAGCACCCCTCCTGAGGATCCTCCCTGCAACCACCCACACAGGGCTCCTGTCGCCTGCCACCAGGATGCTGGCTCAGCCGGGAAAGCAGGGGTCACAGAGGAAGCGACCCTTCCCCAGCAGCCGTGAGTCCTGCCAACCTGGGCACAGGCTCCGAGCAGGCCAGGCCCGGGGCTCTCCCTGGCTGCACACAGGAGCCCGCCGCCCGCCATCTCCAGGCTGCGGGGCCTGCAGCAAGGGGATTCTCTTCTCTGAACCTCAGCTCGGTCACCGTGCGGTGGGGCTGCCTGCCCACCTGCTCCAGAGGCACTCACCCACACACCTCGCAGCAGAGGCCAGCGCCACGGGGAGAAACAGGAAGGCGGTGGCCGGCAGGTGCTGAGGCCTGTGTTCCGCAAGCGCTCGGCTCACAGGCTACTCAGAACTGCTACAGGCACGGCCTTGAAGTCTCCACTGTCCTGCCAGGCGAGCCTGTGACGTGGCCAGAGGAGCTGGCCCCCCATCAGGGGCAACGTGGCCACTGTCCTGAGCCAGAGACCAGAGACCGTCTCAGGAGGGGCACCGCGGCCTCTGGGCTCCCATGCCAGCCTCCGGGGCCCAGCCCGCAGCCCACGCGGAGCAAGGACTCCACCCGCCGGCTGAGCTGGCAACCCGGCTGGGGAGGTGAGGCGGCTGCTGCCACAGGACCCCCAGCAGCCTCCAGGCTGCCCCTCGATTTCGAGCTGCTGAGGTGGCCGGGGTCTAACTGACCTTCACTCCCCCAACCTCCTTCGCTTGATGTTCTGGCAGCGAATGGCCCTGGACATTCGGCTCAGGGCACACGGGCCCCACAGGCTGGGAGTGGCCCCTGAGCCTCACAAGGGTCCACCACAGACCTGGGGCTGTGCCCACCCAAACCCGCAAGGCCCCCCACCCTGGCCTGGCCAGTGTCCTCACACAGGGTGCTAAAGCCAGGGCCTCTGCTGACCTCCCAGGTCCCGCCCTCCCAGACTCGGCTTTGTTTGTGGCCCGATTTAAGAAAGAGCCTCACACAAAACCATGTGGGTGCAAAGCCCGGCTGGGAGATGCCCAGGGCAGATGGCCAGTGGGTGCCGGGACACGGACAGCCCAGGGCCTGTGGGTGGGAAGCACAAGCTCAGCCCGGTGAGGCTGAGGGTCCCAGAACCAGCAGCCCCTGCTCCCCACAGCTCTGCAGGCCCGGTCCTGGTGGAGGATCCTGGTGGAGGGTCCTGGTGGAGGGTCCCAGGGACGGGATCCAGCTTAGGGGAACCCACGTCACCCAGGGGTCAGGCCAAGGGTCCCACTCACAGACACACACTCAGGTGCCCAAAGCAGTGGGGCTCAGCACTAGGAGCTGGCGACTCAGTGTGACAGGGCAGGATCCAGGCCCTGGAGGGTGGGCTGGGGACAGGCAGTGGCCAGTGACCACGGGAGGAGAGGAAGGGGAGGGCGAGTGGGCACAGGGAGAACTTCCAGAGCGCAACACAGACGACGGGGCTCGGGAGGCAGGCGCCCGAGAAGAGCTCAGAGGCGCCATCTGTGTGGGGCAGCAAAGTCACACGGGGCCACGGCAAGGACCAAGGGCAGAGTGTGCCAGGGACACGGGGAGCCACAGGGGCGGGGACTGAAGCGTCAGCTTCACCAGCAGGCACAGGGACCAAGAGCCACGAGGGAGAGCCTGCGAGGCAGCCAGGCACCCCGTTGAGGAGGACGCAGAAGGTCAGGCCCTGCACAGGGAAGGGACGCAGGCAGAGGACCAAGATGTCGGGCAGGCTGCAGGCACACAGGGCAAGGGGTCACCCTTCAGACGGCCAGCTCTGAGCCTCGCCTGTCCTGCTGTGCCAGGGCAGCCCTGGGAGGCTCCTGGTCAATGGAAGGCACCAGAGGCACAAACCCAACAAGGCCAGCCTCCAGGGGGCAGCCAGGGGGACAGACGTACTGGGCCGGGGCACGCGTAAGCCCGCTCTGCTCGGGACTCCCCCCGCCACCCTCGGCCTAGTCTCCTGCCCATTTGCCCCCCGTCCCCAGCGGGGAGGTGCAGCAGGACATGCCAGGAGCCTGCGGCCCAGGGCAGGGCAGCCGGGAAGACGGAAGGACAGCGGCATCTGCACCTGCCAGAAACATCCCTTGAACTAACAGGTGCTGGCGTTGAACCCAGGCTGGGGGATGGCCCACGACTAGAACCCGGGCTGCCAGGGCCCTGGAGTGCACACCACACAGGCCCAGCCAGGTCTCTCCCTACGGTGGGAGAGACCCGGGTCCCCAGGCGCCCCAGCCCCGTGGGAGAGCCCACAGGTGTCCCCTGCCCGGGGCAGGCCTGCTGGATTCCTGCTGCCACCCTGTGGGGGCACCTGTCACCGGCACAGGGGGCGCGGCAGCCTCCCTCTAGGGCCGCATGGCCATCCGGGCAGCCCAGAACCACAGACACGCTGTGCTCCGGAGGCCAGAGGCCCAAGTCAAGGTGTGGGCAGGGCCAGGGAGGGCCCTCACCTCTCCTGGCTCAGGCAGTGCCCACGCCCCTCTGCTCCCTGGCACGGCTCCGGCCTCGGCCTCCAGGGGCACGTGGCCTCCTCCGTGTCTTCCTGAGTGCCACTCTAACCCAGGATGATCTCATCTTAACTCAGTCTACAAAGACGCTCTTTCCAAAGATGCCGAACAGCGCTGTGCCACTGGGGACCCCATGCAGTAGGTGCTCAATTAATGTCTGCTTTGCTCATTGACCACCCCCCCAGCCCAGCACACAGTCGGCACCCAATACGTGTTGACCAGACGCGTCACCCAGGCAGCCTGGCCCCAGAAGGTGCGCAGGCGTCCAGGGCTGAACCCTGGCATGAGGTCAAGTCTCTGGGGACGTGGCAGCCAGGGAGACGTGGCAGCCAGAGGGACCTGCCGCTCCCCCGACAGCCCGCTGCCTGGCGCCCATGGAAAGTGCCTCCACCCCCAACCCCAACTCCAGACAGGAGAAGGGAGGGTCTCCAGGCCATAGCCAGCCCTCCTCCTCCAGCACAAGCCAGTTCTAGCCTAGGGCACCTGGGCACCTGGGGCCAGCACCCCAAGCCTGCCAGGCAAGGGCCCCACCACCCTCTGAGCCCAGCACGTGGCCACCAGCGCCACCCCTGCTCCCGGCTGTGCGCTCCTCCTGGGACCCGTTCCCCCAAGCCCCCAAGCTGCAAGCAGGAGGCTGCTGAGAGGACCCCAGGGACCACGGACTCCTGGTCCCCTTGCAGCCGGGCCAACACGCTCTGCCTGGAGCACATGGACCACTGCCTCAGCTGACCAGCCACCCGCTCCTCCTCGGCTGTTCCCCAAGGAACCGAAACACAGGTGACCACACAAAATACCAGAGTGTCCACGGCCACGCAGCCCACACCAGCCCAAAGCACACATGGCTCGAGGTGGGCAGGGTGCGCCCGAGGGGTCTAGTGTGCCCAAGTGGACGTCAGAGCGTGGGCAGAGCCACGAGAACAGGACATGGGTGGAGGGACCAGACACAAGGGGCCACGCGGAGATGCGGCCAGGAACGCCAGGGCCCACCGCGGGGGACGGACGGCTTCCTGTGGGGTGGGGGGAGCACCTGGGGACAGACGGGACACTGCAGAGAACGGTGACTGCGCCAAGCACACCTGTCACTTGAATATGGTTCCAGTGGTAAACTGCCCGTGCATCTCAACATGACAAAGCCGGGCTGGCCGGCTGGGGTCTGTGTCCACTCCCAGCCATTCGGAAGCTAGGCGGGGGCTATGGACGCCCGATGGGCTTACTAGTCCTCGTCAGCCACATCCCCTCCTGGTCAGCTACCTTGGTTTGTATGACCTGCCTGGCTGGCGGGACTGAGTGGAGCAGGTGTGGTTCCTCTTCACCTGTCCAGCTGGGCTGGTCGACCCTTAAGCTCCCACCTCCACTGTCACTTCCTGGGAACCTCCCCTACCCCACCTGGTCACCTGGGTACACCACGGCCTCTCCCTGCCACTCCCATCACCCAACCGGGGCAGCCAACCTGTCATCGCCCCCACCAGGCAGGCCCCTTCCCAGTGATTCACGAGTGCACGGTGGAGGGAGGGAGGCTAAGCTGCGCCGAGACCCCCAGTCACTGGGTGAGCCACCCTAACCCTGGGGTTTCCCTCACCCGCCCTGGAGAAGGGCCCCCAGATTCCAAACCCCGACTCCACTCTTTCCCTTTCCGCAGCTGCGTGACCTTGGGCTGGACGGGAACCTCTCTGGGCTCTGGGTGTGCTGAAAGGTGCACACAGGTCCCGGCTCAGGAAGAGCCCTCAAGTCAAGGGCGAGGCCCAGCACTGCCCCGGCCCTCCGGCCCCTCCGAGGGGCTGAGTGAACAAATGGCGGGTGTGTCACCAACAAAGGAGCCACCACGACCCCGACCCCGCCCTGCAGGCGGCAAAGGAGGCGGGAGGCAGGCGCCCAGGACTCTGGGGTGCCCCAGCCACGACTTCTGAGACCCCGACTTCCGAGACCCCAATGCCACATCTCCTGGGGAGCACAAAGGCCGGGCACAAAACCCGGTCTACCACCTGCCCCACCTGAGAAGGGTGTCGGCCCTGGGGACCCACTGTCCCCAGCTGCTGCCTGCAGCCCTGGCGTCCCTGCCCCGCACCTGGGCAGCACCCTCCATCACAGGCGAGGCTTGTCCTCCCACCCGCCAGGCTCCACTTCGGGCACCAGACAACCGGCCGTTCGACAGACGCCAACACTGAGGCTCGGGGTGGCGCCCAGCAGCTGGCTTCCCTGCCTGCACCCAGCCTGCCCCACGGGGCCGGGGGGAAGGGGCGCCGGGAGCCGCCAGCCAGCCGTGTGGACCCCCTGGGCCGCCCACAGCCCTGCTCCCCGCTGCGTCGGGCCGGTCACCACCCCCCTCCTCTCTCCTCTTTATCTTTTCCCACTTAGTTTTAAGAGGGGGAGGGAAGGAGAGCACCACAGCCAGCAGCACGCGCGGCACGCGGGTGCACGAGGGCACCAGGGGGCCTCCCGGCCTCCCTGCCTCCAGGACCTCCATGCTCCTTACGCCCAGGGGCAGCACAGCTCCCACCAGCCCCAGCTCCCAGCTGGCCTTCCAGAGGGGACAGGGACCAGACAAGAGGCTGCACCTGGGTGGCGGGAGGGGACCCTGGCACCAGCTGTGTAGCCTGGGCTGTGATGGGCAGGGGCAGCCGGCTGGGCCTGTGCGGCCGGTGTCGGAGAGGCCGGGCTGGGCCAGGACCTGGGGCTCCCACGTGGAGGGCTCGCCCGGTTCCGCCGTCCCCGTCTGGATGAGGACTCAGCGAGCCAGGGCTGGGCAGGCCCCAGAGCTGGCCTCCTGCGAGTGACAGGCGCCGGTCACTGGAGGGACTGACGGCAGGACGCCATCCGCAGCAGGGCCCGCGGCAGAGCAGGAGGGCGGGTGCCGCTGGGGACAGTGGCCCAGGGCAGGCCGTCCTCGGCGCAGCCTCGCACCACGGCCGGACCCACAGCAGAAGCCGCCACCCTGTGCGACCCTGGCTGGCAGCACGTGGCTGCGGCCTGGCCTCGGGCACCTCAGCTCAGAACCCGCTGCTGCCGAGCCCTGGCTCGGGCGCTGGCCCGCAGTCCAGCCCCTCGGGGTGACCGGTCACGGCACAGGCCCTGTCCAAAGGAGGCTCCGGTCCCCACCGGCCCCTGCCTGCCACCAACATCTGGCGCTGTCCCAGCTGCAGCTGCCGGAAGCAGCCCCTCTGCCCCTCCTCCAACCGCGGTCCTGGGACTTTCTGAGGAATCTGTGGGGTCAACCTAGCGTAGCAGGGCAGGTCTCTGGGGACGTCAGGCCACATGTGAGGGAGGACAGCGAGGCCTCCTGCTGCTGGGACAGGCCACCCGCCTGACCATGGCCCTCCTGCCCCCACTCTCTGAGCTGGACCCCATCCTGCCACCTCCCTGGAGCCCTCGTGACACAGGCCTGGGGAGGGGGACGCACAGCCACCGGACCTCTGGGCCACAGGCAGCCAGCCCAGCCCCAGCTCAGACTCACCGGCACTCACCAGCGTCTAGTGACCGACAGCCCAAGGCCCATGGCCCCCGCCCCAGGAGCCCCAGACCATAAGCAAGTGCCCCAGTGACCGCAGAGGCCAAGCTGGGCTCAGAGTCCACCTGGGTTGGTCAGCGTGTGCAGGGAGCAGGGTCAACACAGGCCTTGGGGACAGGGCTCAGGGACGCGGCCCCAGGCAACCGCGGGGTGCAGGTCTCAGGTGGAGACAGAAGCACAGCTTTGGGACACCCAAGGCTCCTGGGAACTGGTGAGAACAAACCCGACCCAGCAAATCACGCTGTCACCCGGACACAGCCCAGGCTCCAGGATGTGACCTATGGTCTCTGATGTGTGGCCAGGGCCCCGAAACACCAGCAGCTGACCAGCCAGGCCCACTTGTCCAGGAGCCATGAAACCCTCCCACCCCAGTGGACACACACTGGCCTGGAGGGAGCTCGGCGGGACCACGCCCAGGCTCATCCTCAGCACGCAGGGCAGGCTGGCTGTGGGGAGGTGCTGCTCGCGGCCCACCCAGCACCTGCTCAGTGCATCCCACACCCCACACCCTGTCAGGCATCAATCAAGCTGCTAGGACATAGCTGCTGGTTGGGGGAGGGTGTGACCCACCCTGAGGCCAAGTCACCAAAACCCTGGCCCAGGACTTTTGCTGGAACATCAGGAAGGATGGGCTCTCCTTCCACTTACCCTGCGAGAGACTGAACACGAGAGCAGCTGGATCCAACTGTGCCTGAAGCTTTTTTAGTTACATGAGCTTTTTGTACTAAATACAGGAGGAACAGGGAGTCTGCCCATGGCCAAGAGATGGAAGAGAGGACCCCCCAAAGCCCAAATTCTAAGGGACTAGATCTCCCTGGGGTCAGCTCTCTACCCTCAGGGTCCCTCATGGATGCAAAAGCCCTGGACAGACCCAGCCCAGGAGGACGGGGCCTGCTCAGAGCCTTCCTCAGCCTTTGGCCCTGAAGCAGTCTCCAGGGCCAGCCCTGAGCTGTCTGGCTCTAACGGGGGACACAGGCACAGCCTGGCTGGGACCTGGGTCACGCCCCAGCGGCACACCCCCACCCCCACCCAGGGGCTTCTGGAGGAGCAGGCCCCCTCTCTGCCCCAGGAGGCGCATCTGCCGTCTGCAGGAGACCAGGTGGGCCGCACCCCCTGCAATGCCCGCTGGCAGCCCCGGGGCTGTCGAACAGGCACCTGCTCGGCAGGAGGGACCACCGAGGTGGAGAGCCGGCCCCACCCTGCCGGCTGCGCAGACCCCCACCCCCCCCTTCCCCCGCCCGGGACAGAGCCAGAGGCTCCTCACAGGCAGGCACGGGCAGCGGGGAGCCCACTTCCTCTCCACCCTGCAGAGGCCCAGGGGCCTGGCCTCCCGGTCACGGACTGCCAGCCCCTCCCCCAGCACCCATCAGCATCAGATCTCGTCAAATTGTGTCTGACTGTGTCTGACTGTGACTGACGCAGTTTCCGTCACTGTACCCACTCTACAGCAAGTGGGCACAGAGAGGGTAAGGCACTTGCCTGAGGTCCACAGCCAGCAAGTGATGCACAGCCTGGTTGTGAATCTAGGCGGCCACAGCGGCCAGCCACCTCGACCACTGTGTTCCAGGCCAGCCTGCCTCTGCCTCCCTGCTCAGGCTAGAGAGACCCCCGAGTCCCCACCCACACTGCCATCATGGGCCAAGGCCACATCCTGCCTGCCATAGGTGCCCACGAGCTACTGCAGCTGGGCCACCTCCACGTCCCTCACCAGGCCCTCCAGGCCTGCCGGGAACCACCCAACTGGGCCCAGGAAGAGAGGAAGGCCGTAGCCTCGCCACCAAACTTCTGGGGCCACCTACCCTAAGGCTCATCACAGCAGCTAGGTGTCCCCGACATCCGGAGCAGGCCCCGCTGGCACAGCCCGCCCTGCACAGGTCTCCCCAAGGCCTGGGCTCCAGGCTCCCCCCTGGGAACTGAAATGCCAGCCCATCCATGGCCACCAAGGAGCTGTGTGACCTCCACCCAGTGGCCTGCCCTCCTGGGCTTCAGTTTCTCCTTTGCCCAGGGCTCCTGGCCAGTGAGGGGATCGCTGCACCCCGGATTCCGGTGCATGGCCAGGCCTGTGGACCAAGATGTTTGGGGCCCAGGGAGCCTCCGACCCGCTGGCTCCCTTAGTCTCAGGTGGGACAGGACCACGGGAGGCTCTGGGGACACGGGGACAGGGCCTTGCAGCGAGGGAGGGAGGTCTGGGTAACACCCTTCCTTCAGGAGGCGCTGGCCTCTCTTTGCCCCTGACCTTGTCCGGGACACCCAGCCCATCCAGGAGAGATGGGGTCAGGGCTACAGCAGTCTCCCAAGGCCACCAGAGAAATGACCACAGCACAGACTTCAAGCAGCGCGTTCATTCTCCGCAGCCCTGGAGGCCACAAGTGGCCCCGAGGCCCCACTCCACCCAGAGGCTCTGGGAGGGCCCTTCCTGCTCCACGAGCCAGTGGCTGCAAGGTCCCGGGGCCTGCAGGCCTCCCCATCTTCAGTGGGCTCCTCTTTCCCGCCCTCATCTTTCATGGGACATTGGTCATCAGGTGGAGTTTCCGGGGACCCAGGGTGATCTTGTGCAGGGTCTGGTGCTGGGACACAGGCGCGTCTTTCTGGGGGACCAACACCCACGCCATCGCACCAGCCCTGACCCGGCTGGTGGACCTGCAGGCTCGGGGGCCACACGGCAGGCCTGCACAGGGGCCCCGACCGGCTGGTGGACCTGCAGGCTCCGGGGCCACACGGCAGGCCTGCACAGGGGCCCCGACCCGGCTGGTGGACCTGCAGGCTCCGGGGCCACACGGCAGTCCTGCACAGGGGCCCCGACCCGGCTGGTGGACCTGCAGGCTCCGGGGCCACACGGCAGGCCTGCACAGGGCCGCGACCCGGCTGGTGGACCTGCAGGCTCCGGGGCCACACGGCAGGCCTGCACAGGGCCGCGCAGCCCGCAGGAAGTCGGGCTCTGGAGCTCCCACGCCCACACAGCGCTGGGGAGCCCAGCAGGCGGTGAGTCACCGCTGCACAGGCCAGGAGGCAGCTGCGAGGATCCCGAGGTCCCAGGGCGCCCCAGAGCCCCGGTGGGTGCTGCAGCCACCTCCCCAGCCCTCCGCGGATGAAGCAGGACCCCGGAAGGAGCCCTGGCCCAGGCCCAGCCAGCGGGCGCCCACACAGCCTTGGCCTCAGAAAGGGCCCATTATGACATCACAGGCTGGGAACTGCCTGGGAAGGAGGCCGACTGGCCACAAAGGGCTCATTGTCATGCAGATGACCGCGGGAGGGGGCGGCCAGCTTCTAAGCTGCACTAGATACCCACCCCCAGACTTCCAGAAGAGTTTGGGCATCTCTGAGCCTCAGATCTGGGCCAAACTGGGGCGCTCTCTCCCTAGCCTGGCAGAGGGCCCCTCCCAGGTAACAGACAGATCCCCAGCAAACAACCCGCCCCTGAGACAAAAGGGCCTTCTGGAGATGACTAGGACAACCCCCTGGAGACTCGCATCACCGGAGGAATGCTGTGTGTCTGGGGGCAAGCCACCTACCCTCTCTGCGCCTCAACAGAAGAGGGCGATTCCAGGCCCAAGTCCCAGGGTCATTAGAAAAGCAAAATAAACCAAAGGTGTGTGGAATGCTCACAGTACCTGCACTCCAGACGGCAGGCCGGCACGCCGGCACTGGACGCCCCTCCCCACCTCCCGCGCCCGCCGGCTTGTGCCCCACTTTCTTTGCTGCTGACCCCCCACTCTGTGAAGGAGGCACAGTCACCTGGGGATGTAGGGGCAGGGATCCCACACGGCATCCGCAAGCTCAGAACCCTCCGGACCTCCCAGGGCTGCCCAGAATGTTCTCTCCACCAGGCAGAGGCCTGTGCCCTGTGGAGCCCGGGGGCAGGACCCTCCTGCAAGCACCACTCGGCACCTGGGTGCCCAGGAGGCCCACGGGCTGGGAAGGACAGGTCGGGCCGCAGCCCCGGGGTACTATAGCCAGCCAAGTGGATGCCCCAGGCGAGGGCGCAGGGTCTGCGGGCCAGGGAAGTGATGAGGTCTCCAGCGGAGCCAGCACAGGGCCACGGGAAGGCACCCTCCAGGAACCAGAGCGGCCCTCACCACCCACACGGCCACACCTGGACCCTGGACCGCAGTCCCAGGTTCAGAAGCCCCCAGCCTGTGGCATATCACAGCATTTGGACACTCAAACTTGGGGAGGGGGGATGGACACTAGGACATCACCAGTCAAACCACCCGGCCTCTCAGGAGGTTTGAGGAGAGGGACGGGGCGAGGTCTCAGAGAAGGGTGGTCCAGGAACAGCGCAGCAAGCGCAAAGGTCCAGGGGCAGGACCATGCTGGTCTCCCAGAGATAGCGCAAAGGACGGGAGGCAGGGATGTCCCCAACCCAGTCCCTCCCTCCCCTCAGGGCCTGCCTGTGAGCTCTGGGCCCTCCCTCCGCAGAGGGTCTCCCTGCTCAGCCCTCCAGGTGCCCACTGGGGCCTGCTGGGAGTACTCTGGAATGGCTGGGCATAAAGCAAGCCCTGCCTGGACCTCCTGGGAGGCCTGCGGGCCTCAGCTCAGCCCCCTGAACCCCACTTCAGGACTCAAGCTGTGTCCCCTGAACCCCACTTCTAGGGCTGTCAGTGGAGGCCTCCTGAAGGTGAGTCAGTGGTCCTGGGGGCCAGGGAGCAAGGCTGCCAGGCTCTGAGACCATGTGCGCAGCCCCAGCCCAGGGGTGGAGCAAGAAGCAAGAGAGACTGGGTCAGACAGGGCAAGCCACCTCCCAGGGCCACCTGCCCAGGCGGCTCCTGCCCAGGGTCTAGCTCAGCGCAGGCCCAGCTCCAGCCCTACAGGCCGCCAGCCTCGGGTGGATCTGCCTGGCCTCGGCCTCAGCCTCAGCCTCCCCGGGGGTCACGTGGCACTTGTCTTCCTGTGGCTGGGACGAGAACAAAGTGAGATGTGACCCCCGAGTCACACCAGAGCCCACAGTGCCAGGGAAACCACACAAGCCCTCCTGTGGCGCATGGCAAGCCCGCACGAGGCCCAGGGTTCTCCACATTCCACGATGGGGTGCCGAGCCCGGAGGGCCCAAGTGGACGCGAGCCCAGGGCGGCCTGGCTACCGTGAGCCCAGGCTCTTTTCTACCTCCTTCCAGGGAGAACCGCAGGCCCTCGCACGTCCTTCCATGACCAAGCGCGAGGCCCGCTGGGGCTCAGGGCCGGCCCTCACCTGGGCACTGCACAAGCCTGAGTGGCGGGTCCTAGCACTCCGGGGCACGCAAGACTCTGGCGATGGCCACCAGCTGACACGCTCCGCTGGGCGGAGGCTGTGGAGCTCGCCCTGGCCCTGCGGCCCAGGCCCGTCCTTCACAGTGGGGTGACGCTCGCCGGGATCCTCAGGAAAGGGCAGGGCGGCCTCAGCACAGCTCCGTGGCCCTCCCAAGGGGCAGCAAGGCCTTGGGACCAGTGAAGGGACATGCCCAGGGGAGACCCAAGGACACTAACACGAGGCTGCTGGCAGGGCCGGTCCCGCCGCCCGCCCAGGGGACTCCCTGCTCGCTCCTGCTCGCCAGAGAGGGGAGGCCCCGAGCCAGCCACTGGCCCAGCACCCGGTGTCCTCTACAGACACAGGACAACTGCCACCTTGGGGAGACAGCTGGCCTCCCGCCCTGGCCTGGCCCCAGGCCACACGGGCACTGTGCAGGGGACCTGGCCCAGGGCTGGCGAGAGCGGTCCAGGGAGAGTGGGCAGAACAGGCTTGCAAGTGGGGAGCCCCGGGGCCCCCAGCACGGGCCCCAAAGAAGAGCTGCTCTCCTGTCACGGGTCCACGGCTCCCCAAGGACCAGGGGACAGCAGGGGAAGGGCAGCAGGCGGAGATCAGGACTCACCCAGGTCCACCCTGCGTCCACGCGGGGCGCCCTCCAGTGCTGGGCCCGACTCCTCTGGGTTTCCCCAGCACACGCCTGCAGGCTGCGCACTGCAGCAAGGACACAGACCAGGCCCCGGGGACCCAGGGCCAGCCGAGACGGAGCCTCCTGGAGGCCACAAGCTGGACTTGAAGCCGAGTCTGACGGCTGCCCTTCCTGAGCACCAGCACCTGAGAGGCCAGGTCTCCGGGCCTCCCGTGAGCCCCTAAGTCACACAACCTGTGGGGTGGGGACCAGCAGCGCATCCACCTGCCAGACGGGAAAAGTGAGGCTCGGTGTGGAGTGGCTGGTCCAGCGCCACACCGCAGGGGCGTCCACCCAGATGCAGACCCCGCCGCCTTGTGCCCTTGTTCCCACGCCGTGTGGGCCCCTCACTGCCTCCTGTCACACACAAGGAACAGGCCTGCAGCAGCAGGGGACAGCCCAGGCCACGCGGCACAGGACAGGACTCCACCAGGCTCCGGGGGCCTGTGGCAAGCAACCTGGGCCCAAGTGCAGACCGCCACCGCCCGGGCCCAAGTCCCTGCGACACGATGCCGTCGCCTCCCCACAGCCCTGGCGCACCCTCAGCCGCCCTCCACTGAGGTCCTCGTGCGGAGGCCCTGCCCCCTCCCATGTTTACCCGCCCCCCTGCCAAGGCCCTGGCAAGTCCGGGCCGGTGGCACTGATTTCAAACCAGACACGGGCACCAAGCCAAGCGCCACCTCGGTGGGGAGCCGGGCGCCAGGGCAGGCAGCGCGGCCACACCTGGCTGTGCCGGGCGCGAGCCCACCCAGGCCCCGCCCACGCCTGCCCAGGCCCCCATGCACTCCCCGGCCAGGCAGCCGCTCTCTGGACACTGCCAGGGGTGCAAAGCCACCGTGCGTCCACTCCCCAGGGACCTTGCCATGCACTCACTGGGACTTGAGCAACTGTCTGATAAGACGGCCTGGCCCACTGTCCCGCGAGCGTGGGCCTGACCACGTCCTCCTAACTGGCTGACCGCTGCCCAGGCGGCCCCCGATCCTGGCCCACAGGCAGGGCTGGGGCTCCATCTAGGTGACTCCAGCGACCGCGAGTGGCACCCCGCCCACGGCCCACTGGCTACGGGCCCCCACCCTAGGCCCGGGGCCAGGGCCACCAAACCCAGCCACTTCTCTTACCGACCACATGACCGGCCTCGCTGGCGGCCGGGAGCGCAACCTGCAGGACTCCCCGCTCACAGGACGGCGGGCGGGGGGCGGCCGTGCCAGCCGGGGGGCAGTGCGGTGCACGCACCAGGGTGGCCGCTGGCCTCCAGGAGACACCCCGCGGCCAGCCACAGGCCCATCCTTCCTGCAGGGCCGCGGCCAGGCCCGGGCGGCTCCCTTCCCGCGAGACTTGGGCTCCCACCCCGGCTGGGCTGCCCTGCGGGGGCCGGAGGCCAGGCGGGCCCACCAGGCTCCCGCACGCTGCTCCCCAAAACCGGAGCAGCAAGACCCTCGAGGGCAGGGCGCGGGCACCCCGACCCCACGGCCGGGACCAGACGGGCCTCAGTCGCTTGCGCTCCCGCCTCGGCCGCGGGGCCTATAAACACGGCATTACATAAGTGCGCTGGGTCGGCAGCCAGGAGCGAGCTCCCCAGCCCGGCCGGCAGCAATTCCTCATCGCCATGGAAACCTGGCGGGCCGCCAGCAGACGGCTCCAGCGCCGCGAGGCCTTTTTATAGCTCGGCGAGGAGCCTCTTCACTCCCCTCGCTGCTCAGCGCGCCAGCCAGCCCCGCAGCCAGCCCCGCGTCCCCTCCTTTAACCGTTTCCTCCCAGCCCGCCCCACTCGGCGGCCAAGGGCGGAAGCCCCCCATCCTGCAGGGTCAGGTGGCCAGAGGGAAACATTCCTGTCCTTTTAATCTCAGGAAAAGAACGCGGCGCAGCATGGGACCAGGGTCATCTTGGTGATGGGCACAGAAGGGAAAAGGCAGAGGCCCACACCCCCCGCCAGGCCAGAGACGCTGGGTCAGCCAGGAGCTGGAGGCCTGGCCGCAATCTGCCCGGTGACTCAGAGACAAGCGTGAGCTCCTCTGGTGTCCAGGCCCTGCCCTCCATGGGCCGAGGTGGCGGCAGGGGTCGGGAACCTGCCCAAGACACGTGGCCAAAAGCTTCCACAATGGTCTGGGGTCCACTCCCAAGCAAGCAGCCAGGAGTGGGGTACACCCTGGGGGCCCTGGGGTGCACAGAGGTGGAATCCCTGGCAGGAGGCACAACCTGCGCAAAAGCCCCGAGGCAGGACCACAGTGGAGGACAGTGCAAGGTCGCGGGCGAGCGAGACCCAGAGGACCTGGGCAGGTCCTCGCCTCCCTCAGAAGCACCTCAGAAGCACACAGGCGGCACCCAGCAGCTCGCATGGGCTCCCCACGGGCTGGCTGGCCACGCTCACACGCCACCAGGTGGGCCTCGATGTCCAGCACAGGGCACAGGGCCTGCGACCAAAAGCGGACAGGCCTGCCTGTGCTCGCCGTGCCCCGGCAGCCCACAAGGACCACCAAAGCCCTGGTGCCTCATCTGCCCCCTCAGCCCCTCCAGGGTCACCCGTCCCCAGGGCCAAGGCGGGGCTGTCACTCAGGGCTTCCCTTCTGGGGGGAAGCCAGGCATGGGGTGGGCAGGGAGAGGCCCGTTCTCATCCCAAAGCTCCAGGCACATGTCCAGCCATGGACGCACCCCACCGTGAGAGACGGGGACCCAGAAGGGAGGCGCGTCCGGCGGCCCCAGCACCCACCTCCGGGCCAGGGAGCATGGGCTTCACTGCCCGCTTTGTTGACTCACACTTGTTCTGGACACAGACCCACCGGCAGACCTCCCCGGAAGACTGGCCCTGGAACCAGGGGACTCCTGAGAGCCCCACCGGGCCCACCTCACGGTGTGGACAGGCTCGACACTGGGCTGTGTCCCACGTCACTCACTGCCGCATCCTGTCTGCCCCACAACACGGAGACATTTGTTGAGTGACTTTCTGACGACAGCCACAGGCGGCTGCTTCTGAACAGCCCATCACCAAAGCTGAGCCAGTGTCTGGAGCAGGCTGGCCCATGCTCAGCGCTCGCAGACACCCTGTCCCCCAGCCCCTGCAGTGACCAGGTCATGGCCAAGGTGTGCCAACACGACCGTCCAGGGACCCACCTGCAAGCGGCACTTTAGGGGTGGACACGGTCAGTGACACCACTCCATGGGACCACAGCCATGTGGGGCACTGGGCAATGGCTCCAGAGGAGTGGGGCCAAGTGGCCCTGGCACGGCCCCCAGCCTCCAAGGGTCGGTCACACGGGCTGCACCTGCCTCTGCCTCTCCTAGGGTCGAGGGAAAGCGCCCCTCGGGGTGGAGAGCACTCAGGAGGACCAGGCTACTGCGAGATGCCCAGTGCCCCGGAAGAGATCCCTGCTCCGCCTCCTGCCGGGCTGCAGCATCCTGACGGGGGCAGGAGGGAGAGGGGCAGGGCAGGGGCAGGGGCCGCCAGGGCTGGGGACAGGCAGGAGCAACCCCGGTACAGCTGTCTTTCTGGGTGCTGGAACATTCTGGAACTAGGCTATTGGGGGCGGTCGACTCCACGTGGTGGAGAAAGGTGGGGCTTTCCCGGAAGCAGCTTCCCTCCAGGCCTGGGGCCGCCAGGCGCTCAACAGAGACTCCAACAGTTTTAAAAGCTCCATGTGACTGAGGTCAAATCCACCACCACACTAGTTTCTGGGGCTGCAGGGACAGGGCACCAGGCCATGAGCAGCTGTGAGCAGAGGCCTTCGGCCTCCCCTGCAGCTCCCTGGAGTGAGGCCGCCCCTCTCCAGCCCCCACCTGCCTTCACGAGGCCTCCTCCTGTCTTCTCAGATGGACATCTGTCATGGGATTGGAGGACCTTCCTAGTCCAGGCTGGTCTCCAAGACCATTGAGCCAAGAGGTCACATTCCCAGCTTCCAGTGGCCGTACCTTTGGGGACCACGTGTCAACCACACCACCAGCCACACTCTCAGGGAGGCACCAGGTGCCCTGCTCTGGCCACCCTCCTACCCACTGGCTCCGGGCAGCAGTCTGGGAGCTGGGCAGGCTCTGGGCAGCTAAAGACGGACCCCAGAAACCCAAGTCCCCTTCCCTGAGGCACCCACGAGCCCCAGGCACTGCAGGAACAGGCCTCCTTGATGGGGAGGCCGGGAACAGGCCACAGCCTCTGCCCCAAACAGAGGAAATTCTCAGTCTGAAGAGCACCCGCGTCCCCGTCCACAGCAGGACTCTGCATCAAGGGCAGACCGTGCCTGTGGGCGCAGGGACCTGCTCTGGTGCAGAGACCACCCCTCCCCTCTCACGGCTGTGGCAGGCAGAGGGCGGAGCCAAGGGCTCGCTCCAAACTGGCCCCAAGGACAGCAGCATCCGGGAGGCACAGTGGGCACAGAGCAAGGGCGGGAGCCTGGAGGGCAGGACAGGGCCACCTGCTCTGGGCCTGGGAGCCCTGGTCCCGGCGGTGGCAGCAGCGGAGGGGAGAGGTGTCCAAGAGTGCTCCACAGGGACCAATCAGCAGGGACACGTCACACTGGCCCAGTCTGCACCCTCCACAGCACCAGGCACGGGCCCGCCAGGCCGCACAACATCCCTGGCCCTGCCTCCATTTCCCACCCAGGGAGACAGCAGTGGCCCGCCCCGGGCACGGCCACCTCCTGTGCCATCGCAGGGCCTCTTGTCCTATGCCTGCTCTTGGAGAGACACATGTCCTTGATTTAGGGACCATCCTAGTCCAGGTCACACTCAGGTGGCCTTGGGAGTGCGGTGCCCAGGCTGTGTCGCTGACCACTAGACCCTCTGTCTCGGGGCACATCGGCCCGTGGGTGGCCCCGTGGGTGGCGGGACGGCTGTGGCCTCAGGCTCTCGCTCTCAGCAATGGCGATTCCGGGGGCTGGGGTTGTGGCTCAGGGGTAGAGCGCTTGCCTAGCACGCGTGAAGCACTGGGCTCAATTCTCAGCACTGCGTATGAATAAATGAATAAAATAAAAAAGTCCATCAACAACTAAAAAAAAATATTTAAAAAAAAAAAAAAAAAGAAATGGCAATTCCGGAGGTGTAGACGTGACTTCCTCAGACTCGGGACGTTCTGCCCAGATCACGGGGGACAAGCAACTTTTGAGATAAAAGCCACAGCAAGGACAGAAGCCACGAGACAAGACGACAGCAGCCAGCTGGGCCGGCAGACAGGCTGTTTCTGTCCAACAGGGTTA
This sequence comes from Geosciurus inauris, assembly GCA_004024805.1. Lineage (NCBI taxonomy): Eukaryota > Metazoa > Chordata > Mammalia > Rodentia > Sciuridae > Geosciurus > Geosciurus inauris. Next base: position 32,482 of record PVHX01004270.1, on the reverse strand, counting down.
TTTCTTAAAAAATTAGGGCCTTGCTTGGAGAATGCAGATGTCCAGTTTTTCTGAGGACATAATGGAGCTGCTTGGGCTGGCCGCCACCCCGCCCTGTCACCCTGTCACCCTTTGAGCTTCTCCCTCAATCTGCAACACCCTCTTACCCTGCCCTGGGCCACCTGCTCCTCTGTGCTCAGAGAGAAGGGAGTGTCTGTCACTCCTGGGTTCCAGGTGCCTGCCCTTCCCCTGGGGGTTGGGCTGGGCTGTGGCAGGAACCTGCCTGAGAACAAGTCCCTCACAGAAGGAAGCAAAGCTGGGAGTCAGCTCCCTGAGGTGTTGTTTGTTCTCCTGGATCCAGCCATGCCTGAACTTGTCCTACCCTGGACTCGGCCATTTTGAGCACCCACCAATTCCCCTGAATGGCCTGTCCCAGCTCCTGTGTGTCTCGGCCACAATTGAGAACTCCTAGCTGACTGCCCCTAATTAACTACCCACCTCGCCTCCAACAACCCTTGTCCCAGGCTGCCCATCCTGGGTACAGATGCAGATCACCTAACACAGGACACCAGCAACCTCGTGGGCACTTCCAAGTCAAACTGATGCTCCCTCCCAACACGACTCAAGGAACGCATGGCGCCTGTCTCTTCCATCCTTCTGATCCTACAAGGGACCAGAACTCTGTGCGCGTAACTGTGCACCTTGTGCTTTGAACACAGCCCTTGCTACTCGCCACTGAGACCCACCCTCAGGATGGACATTCCTTTCTCTTCCTCTCTCCCTGCTCCTCCCTAACCTCAGCGGAAGCAGGGTCACCTTTCTTCCCTGTCCTAGGCAGAGCTCTCTGTCCCTGAGCACACACCCACCACAGGGACAAAGGAATCCAGACTGGGGGATGGCACCCGAAGATCTCAGAAAGGACCATCTCCCAGATTAACAAGTGGATTTCAAGCCCAACAGAGCACAGGGGAACGCAGCCTGTAAAAAAGCCCCGTTCCCACCAATGGAGAATCACAGCCTCTGGGACGGGAGGACCCTGTGTTTATCCTTTGCTAGCAAAGCAATAAACCTGCTTTTCCCTTTTTCTCAAAACTGTGTCCTTGCTGGGCACAGTGGTGCAAGCCTATAATCCCAGCAGCTCGGGAGGCTGAGACAGGAGGCTCCTGAGTTCAAAGCCAGCCTTAGCAATTTATCAAGGCCCTAAGCAACTCAGTGAGATCCTGTCTGTAAATAAAATATAAAATAGGGCTGGGGATGTGGCTCAGTGGTCAAGTGTCCCTGAGTTCAATCCCCCGTACCAAAAAAACAAACAAACAAACTGTGTCCTCGTTACTGGATTGGCATCGGGGGCAAGGACCGAGCTTTTGGCAACATACCCAATAACTGCAAATCCCCAAAGTGAGAACAAAAGGGAGAGTGAATCATTAAACTTGATTTCTGCCCTAAATGTGTGAGAGGCCAACCCCTGGGAGGCTGCAGAGCAGCCTCGGATCCAGGCAGCCACTCCTGGGCCCCTCACTCTGTTCCGGCCTCTGCAGCATTCCTGAAAGGTGGTGACCTCGGGGCCTTTGCACCTGCTGACCCCGCACCTGGAATGCTCTTCCCTCCTGCTTTCCCGTAGCCGACTCCTACACATAGTCCAGATTACAGCTCAAACCTAAAGATCAGAGATGGCCCTGGAGCCCCAGACCTAAAAGGAGCCGCGCAAAACTGCCACTCCTCTGTGTCCCTGGCTTCAGGGCCCTACATCTTGTGTGCTGTGCACCCCTGGAGGCCACAGGGACAGCAGGCTGGCTGCAGGGAGGCAGGAAGCCGAAATTCCCTGCCCTGACCACCCCACTCAGGAGCAGCTGCTGCGTGCCTGAGCCCTTACGTGGCCCATGGAGCCTGGCCCGCAGCTGGCAGGGCCCGGCCAAGAGACCGGGGCTGGCTCCGGCGCAACCAGAGCACCCACACGGCTCAGGGCGGCTGTGGGTGGCACCACACAACCCCACAAATAACAGGTGCCAGCACGTCGGCTGCCTGGGGTCGGTGCCAGCTACATGGCCTGGGGCGAGTCTCCAGACTCCCCGTGCCCTCAGCTTCCCTATAACACAGCACTGGTAAGAGTGGCAGCTGCCCACGGGCCACCAGGGCCTCTGGACAGCACGAGGCGCACTGAGGACACAGCCCGACAGAGGGACGCTCGGGCACCACAGCCCTGCAGGCGAGTGGTGCGTCAGTGCGGGAGGTGCGCCCAGCCCTCCCAGCAGGCCGAGTGCTCCCTGAGTGCTCCCCAACCCACCTGGCCCACCCCCAGCCTCCCGGGACCGCCCAGCCCCCGCGTGGGGGCTCACAGCATCCTCCGTGTGGCTGTCCTCCATTCCTGTCTGCCCCGACCCCAGGGAGGCCAGTCAACACAGAGGAGCACACGCGTCCCCACCCACCCGAGCCCCACCCTGCCAGAGTCCCCGAAACACAGGGCCACCCGGACACGAGTGCCCCCTGAAGAGAAGGGTGTCCTGCCCGCGTCCCTGTGGGTCAGCAGTCCAGGAACAAGGGCCACACCAGGAAAGGACAGGTGTGGACAGGTGTGGACTCTGGCCAGGAGTCCAGGTGTGTCCCCAACAGGAGGGAGCCCCCGCCACACGGGGACCTGCGGTGGCCACCGGCCTCCGTTCCCCAACCCGGGTGTAAGGGCCAGGCGCTCAGAACCTGACCCGGCCCTGCCAGCGGCGTGGCTGCCTCGCGCCTCAGCCCCGCATCTGTGGGGTGGGCTGGACGCCACCACAGCACCGCAGGGCCGAGTGCCCAGGCAGAGCCAGCCTGGGGCGGAGGGCAGGAGGGCAGGAGGCGGGTTCAACTCTAGTACACTTTGTCATTGAGCAAAACACAGCTTTGCTTTAGGGTCCAGAATGGTCTCTGGCCGTGTCTGCAGGTCCCAGGGGAGTGTCGAGCTCCCTCCACACTGAAGGCTCTGGAGGCCGGGAACCGTCGTGCGTCCACAACTCCCTCGACTGGCTCGCAGGAGCCGATGACGAACGCAGCACCCAGTGCACAAACAGCTAGCTGTGGCGTCCTCACGGGACAGCTCGACGGCTGAGGTGGAACAGACACGGGGAGGAAGGTGCCAGCAGCCCAGGTGCCAATCTCAACGGCTGTGTGACTTCAGGCAAGACACCAAGCCTCTCTGTGCCTCCACTTCATCATGTGTGAAGAGGGACGGTAACGCACTCCCCAGGAGGATTTGGGATGAGGGAAAACGCATGGCATGAAGTGGGACTCGGTCACAGGCAGAAACCCCGGTGTCCTCACCGTGTTTCACTCTCACAGTTTGCAACAACTTCACAATTCACAAAGGCCTACACCAGAAAGCCCGTCCAGCTGACCCCTGAGGCTCAAGAGCTGGGCACACACCCCTCCAGGGACCCCACCACCACCTAGGCTCTCCTGGAGCCCCCAGAGGGGGGCAGGAATCACCATCAGGTGGAGGAGACGGTGTCAGAGCCAAGATCAAAAACAAGTGCGATACTCGGGGCAGGCACCCTCCGTAACTGCGGCCTGATGTAATGAGGCACCCGCTAACTTCATTACTTATGTATTTACGGGATTGCTTATTTAATTTATGAGCCTCCTTCCCAGAAAAGTCATCTTAGCCAGCACCCCTCAGGCGAGGAAGGAGGAGGGGGAGGACGGGGAGAGGGGAGGCCCCTCGCCTGCCCCCAGCCCTGGCTTTCCAGAGGTCTGCATGGCTTTTCCCAAGACAGAGGGCTGCGCAGGGCAGACCTCGGCAGCACCAGGCTCCCGGCCAGACAGGAAGGGCTCACATTGCCTACCTCCTCTCCCCAGCAGAGGAAGCCCTAGGAGCAGGACTCTGGCCCCCGCACAGCCACCAGTTCTTGGCGTTACCCTTGGCCCTGCCATCACATCCGTGTACCAAAGGGAGCTGGTACTTCCTGGCACAGAGGAGGAGAGAGAGCACCCAACTTGTGTTCCCAAGTTTTAATTCTCATAGTGCTGAGAACTCACTTGACCTCTGAAAGCCTCAGTTTCCTCATCTGTACAATGGGCGTGTGAAGAGTGACCCCGCAGTCGGCTGCCTGGCTGCCGCCGTCCAACACCACGCTGTGTTCTCAGCCAATGGAGAGGACAAGAAAAAGCGGTAAGCGCACCAAGAACAGGAAGGAAAGGCGGAGCCACATCATGGGCAAGGGGCGATCCCTCCCCAAGACCAGGAAGCTGCACCAGGTGGCCAGGGGCAAAATCAAAATGCAAAGCCACAGCCTTTCCCAAAATGCAGCCATCATTTGAACCTGCAGTGGAATCCGCTAGAAGGGCTACCCAGCAAGACTGGCAGCACCCAGTGCCGGCAAGGGTGTGCAGCAACCGGAATCCCCAAGCTCCGCCAGTGGAATGCACAGGCACTTCAGAGAGCAGCCGGGAAGTTCTTACACAAGCTTACCACGCCTGGCAACCCCTCCTACACAGAAGAGCACACACTGCAAGGCGGACGTGCGGCGGGGTCTCCCCCAGCGCAGAATGAACTCCTAGCAACGCAGAACGGGGGTGGTCAGAAACACGCCGTGAAGAAGCCAGACACAGAACAGCACACGTGTATGTCACGATGATTTTACTATTAGCTTCTAGAAAGTTCCAAGACTTCTATGGCAGACACCAGGTCAGCAGTTCTTCTGGTGGGGCTGGGGCTTTCCTGCAGGGGGAGCAGCAAACCCTGGAGCAATGGAAAAAGCCCACCTGCGGGGTGTTCCCTCGTCCAGGCCCAGGGAACTGAGCCCCCTCACAGGCTGACCATCTCACAGGCTGGTTTTTAAATGCGTAATAGAAAAATAAACACATCCGTGAGCACTGATGCCCGAGGTCAGGTCTCTGGGTCCCTTACCTGTCCTTCCAGTTTTCCAAAGGCCCCCAATTTATGAGCCTCAACAAAACAGGTCTGAGTTGACTCTCGGACCTGCCCCACCGCTGGTCAGGTGCAGCAAATCGCTCGGCCTCCGCAGCTCAGCTTCCCACCTACAGGAGCACGACTGTGGACACTCCACGCTGGACCCAGGTGGGGTGCAAGCTGCAGGTCTGGACACGGGACGCGGGTCTCACCATTGCTACCGCCACAATGGCCCGGCGTGCCCTGGACTGCAGGTCCTGGCAGCCCTCCACAGAGGACTCGGGCTCAGCAGCCCCTTCACCCTCACAGGCGCGTCCAGCACTCAGGAAAGGGCACTCAACCAACGCCTGCTGTCCAGGGTGGGACAAGGCTCCTAGGATCCCCCCACCTGTCCCCCCCAGGAAGAGAGACAAAGCAATGAAGATCCCATGAGGGTGCTCCCTGAGGGCGACCCGAGCCTCCCCACGGGCCATTTCAGAAGGGGCCCAGCAGGACTTCTGGTGGAGCGAGGTTCCCTGTCAACCAACACTCCTGGGCACAGGACAGGGGCACCCAGAACCCCTGGGACAGGAGTCCAGCAAGAGCCCAGCTATTTATGAAAGGAAAGAACCACAATGAAGGAGGCGGCGGCTGTGACACCGGGGACTCTGCCAGCTCCCCTGGGCCGTTCAGGGCAGCTCCTGAGCCCAAGTGGCAGGCAGGGCTGTGCGAGGTGGGCAGCCACTGCCGGAGGGGGCGTCCCTTGAGCTCGATTAGTAGCCTGGCGCAGGCACACAAGCTGTCACCATGGGCCATCACAAGTGCATTGATGCTATCATTTGAGGGTGGCCCTGTGGGGAGGGGAAGGAGGGGCAGGGCCGTGAGGGCTGAGCACCCTGCGCTGGGAAGGAGACGGAGGACACCCATGCGCTCCCTGCCCCCTCCAGGAAGGTCCGGGGCCCCAGCCCCTGGGGACAAAACCAGTCCCAGTGCCCGGTGAAATGCACGGAGTCTCAGAGCTGTGACCCCACAGGCCAAGGACTCGCCCCCACACACCTGGTCATCTGCCTGCGCACTGCTCTGACTGGCCTCCTCGGGCAGCAAAGAGCCCAGTGCCCCACCCCGCACCCCCATTAGCCACACCCAGACACCCAGCTCTCAGCCGCTGCCCAGCTGCAGGGGGCCCAGGCCGCTGCCCACCTCAAAGCCCAGAAGGCCTCCATCCACTGCAAGGCCCAAGGACCTCACCTGCCCCAGGGACACCAGCATGGCCTCCAGCGAAGACACGCCCACTTCCTGGGTGGCTCTGGATCGAAGGAGGTCACTCCGCAGAGTGCCTGGAGAGGCCTGCCTGCTGTTTGTGCCTGTCACTGTCCATGCGTGACACCTGCCCCGGGTGAGGAGGACCCAGGAATGGCCCCACTCCCACTGCCCCGCCTCACCTGGGCTGAGCAGCCACCTGGGTCCTGCCAAGAGGGCTCCTGGGAGCAGCAGGCCCCCACCCTCCGCGGGCCGCCCTCCCCGCAGCCCTGAGGGACGGCCAGCAGAGGAAGCTAAGTGCTTGCAGACAAAAAGCCCTTTTATCGTCCTCGGGTGGACCGCTGGCCTGACAGGAGATAACTCAGCAGAGGAAGGCTCCATTAGGCGCCAGAGGATGGACGAGGAGGAGGAGCCCAGCAAGGCCGCTCCTCCAGCTCCAGAGGCCTGGCCGCAGGCCCCAGGGCTGACCCTGCGCACCACTCCCACATGTCACGTCCCAGGGCCCTCAGGGGACAAGGGCTCAGGGCATAGGGAAGAGGCCTCCCAGGAGACCCCAGACAACTCATCCAGAGCTGCACACCAGAGGCCAGGCCCAAGCCACCTGGCTGGGCACAGGCCACTCCTGGGGGGCCTCCCCAGGGCCCCACAGCTCCTCCCCGGCCTCAGGTCTTTGTTCAAATCCCATCTTCTCAGGGAGGCCCACGCTGGTCCCCCACTCGAAACTGCAGCCGACCCCGCCCTGTGGCCCCTCACTGGCCTCCACCCAGGACGCACTCATGGGTGGCAGCTTTGCCCCCACACGGAGGCCTGGCACAGAGTAGGCACTTTAGAAAGCAACCCCTCCGCGCAATGAGGAACCTCCCAACAGACAGCGCATGCCACCCGCCCTGTCCCTGGGGAACCCACATCCCCACCTGCAGCTCCCCCTCCTCCTGGGCAGCTGAGGAGCCCCCACCTCATCTGCCAGGCACACTCGTCCCCCCAGGAACTCCAGACCCTCTCCCCACAAGAGGTCCCGGCAATATGAGCCCTGGGGACAGAATGAGGACAGAGGTGACCTACCAGAAACTGCCTGCAGTGCGACTGCGGCCTCAGAGACCCAGGGAGGCCTGTGGGAGAACCCACTTATTACCGAGCACCGCGGCCTCCGGTGTGGGGCCTGGCAGGGCCACGCGCGGGGAACGGCAACTGTGTCGCTGGACTGAGCCCACGCCCTGGACCATCAGCCCGGGGACTTCTGCACGGTGACCAGTGAAAGAAGTACTGCCACTCTGAGAGGGAGACTGAGGGCCAGATCAGCCTCATGCCCCGTCCCAGCGAGGAGGGCCAAGGCTGAGCTTCCACAGCCAGATGGGGCTCCAGGCGGCACATGCACCCGCCCCTCGAGGTCCCTGGGCTCCAAGAGCAAGCAGAGCTCACGCCTCTCACGCTCAGGGCACTGACAACCAGTACCCAGAACAGAGGCAAGAAATGAGGGCCAGGGTGTGGACGGAGTCAAAGCCTGATGTGCTTCTCTGGAGGACGCAGGGGTGGCCACGGGTACCCCAGAAGGTGCCTGATAATGGCTGGCAGCAGGGTGCTGGTTAAACCAGGAGCAGCCCCAAGGTGCCCAGGGGAGGCTAAGCTAGACAGGCACACCCAGTGCCCACAAAGACCGGGAGCAACTGGCCCTGTCCACGGCTGGGGGGATGCAGAAGGGCATGGCCACCGTGGAGTATGGCCCCTGAGGCTCCAGAGGCAAGCGCGCGCTCAGCCACAGGACCCCCAGCCCCTCCCAGGCACTCACCCCACAGGGATGTAACCGGTCGACTGGCAAAAGAACCATCCCCACGTCCTCTAGAGAAGCGCGAAAGCCCACTGCCCCTCCTCCACGGTCACACGCACAGGAGAGCCGCCTGGCTGCCCTCAGCGCATGGAGATGCCCCTCCAGAGGCGCCCCCTCCACAAGGCTGAAGGAACCCAGGTGTGCGGCCACCGCGAGGGCCCAGGCTCACACCCTGACTCCATTTATTTGGGAAAGGTAACTCCGTGCAGAGGCCTGGAGGGGGTCAGAACCATGATCCCACAAAGTTAGGGTGCAGTCGCCTCCCCAGGCTGCTGGCCTTCCCCGACTGTCCTGAAGGCCCCTGGTCCATGCTGTGGTGTGAACTTCTGCATGAAAAAGAGACCACCCTCCTGGCGGGACACTGCACCCGCCCCAGACCCAGCAGGGCTCAGAGCTCCCCCACTGTGGCAAGGCCTACCCTGTGTACAGTCTTCCCCCCCAAGGAGCTGGGCCCCCAAGGAGCTGGGCCCCCAAGGAGCTGGGCCGAGGCTTCCACAAGACTCACCCCAAGGGGGCTGGGATTGTAGCTCAGTGGTAGAGCGCTTGCCTTGCATGCGTGAGGCCCTGGGTTCGATCCTCAGCACCCCATACAAAGCAATAAAATAAAGACATTGTGTCCATCAACAACTAAAAAAATATTTAAAAAAAAAAAAAGACTCACCCCAAGCCAGGCGTGGTGGCTCAAGCCTGTAATCCCAGCACTCTGGGAGGCTGAGACAGGAGAATCGCGAGTTCAAAGCCAGCCTCAGCAATGGCGAGGCGCTAAGCAACTCAGTGAGACCCTGTCTCTACATAAAACACAAAATAGGGCTGGGGATGTGGCTCAGTGGTCGAGTGCCCCTGAGTTCAATCCCGGGTACCAAAAAAAAAACAAAAAACAAAAGACTCACCCAGCACAGACATCTCAGGCCCAAGAAGACCCTGAGGTAACCTGCTTCTCCGGCTGAGATCAAACCCCTAAGACCAGAGGCCAGTGGGAGTGGGGGGCTGCCTGTTGTCAAGAGGCTGGCGCAGCTGTGTAGCTAGTTCCCCAGGTTCAAACCCGGCTTGCCCCCTCCTAGCTGTGCAGCCTGAGCCCAGGAGCTCCACCTCTCTGAGCCTGCTTCCTGCATGGCGTGGACACCATGAGATCTCGGGTGCTGGGGGTGCTGACGCCCCATCCAGCAGCTGGCGAGCTGCCCTCTCCAACCCCACCTGCCCAGGCAGGCCCTTTCACACCCCAGGGGCCTTTGAAGGGGCAGCTGCAGGCGGCTCAGAGGACAACCCAGCAGTTTCTTTCCTGCCCTTTATTCTCTGGGACTTTTTTCACTGTGGTGCCCCGGGCTTGGCACTGGGTCTTGCCATCTGCGGCAGCTCCAGAGACGGGCCCTGCGGGAAGGCTGGAAACAGGGAGGGCCTGGGCACAGCTCCCAGAAGCCTCCGTGGCCAGCCACCTGCAGTCTGTCCTGTGACAGGCTCAGGCAGGGCCAGGCCTGGCAGCCACACTACCCTGGCAACAGGAGGCTCCAGCCTCCACCTTAGAGGACGACTGGGCAACCAGACTCCATCTGACTCCAGGCAGCCGGAGTGAGTGGCTGCAACCCCAGCTGACACCAAGCACAGGGTCCAGCAGGGTGAGGGGTCCAGGCGGCAGGTGGTCCAGCCCAGGAAACAGCGCATCTCCCAGGATGAGGAGCAGCACGCAGTTTCCCAGTTTAGGGAGCTCCCGGGAAGGCAGAGGCTGCTGCCGAGCAGGCCAGAAGGCAGGGAGGACTGCGGGGAAGGAGGGCACCTGGGGGGGCTAGCGTGGCGAATGCCCTGGGAAGGGAGGAACCTGAGGCCCTGGCTGGACCAGGGGAGGTGGCAGACAGGTCCCGCTAGGTTCTGGAGAATTCACCAGGTTGCGTGGGAACAGGCAGCCCCTGGGAGTTCCTGGCCCCGTCCAGGCAGCCAGCAGGGCGGGCAGCTGAGGGCTGTCCAGGGGAGAAGGGCAGGACACGGTGCAGCGGAGTTGGCGGGCACACCAGGGCTGGACGGACAGAGCCACAGCAGAGCCCAGGGAGCCGGCCTGGGCAGCAGGGGTGCCCAGCACCCACTTCCCATGCCCTCCACATTCCTGCTGGTCACCTCCCTGGTCCTTACAAACACCGGTGTGGCTGGCCCCACCTCCAGACCGGGCAGAGGCTCAGAGCGGAGGCACCTCCCCAGGCACACGGCAGGAAAGAGACCCAGGCTCTTCAGACGCCAGGAGCCAGAGCCCATGGGAGCCAGGGCCCCGGCAGGGCAGGAGGGCCCCTCCTCGGCCTCCAGAACTGCTAGGCACTCAGAGGGGACCTGGGCAGAGGTGAGGTCCACCCCCTGCAGGAGGCTGAGCCAGCCTCCGGCACCGGCTACCCGCACACACGTCCGTGCCGTGCTCAGCCACGCTTAGCCCACCTCACTGTCCCCTACGGGCACGCGGGGTCCAGGGGAGCAGGTCACACAGGATGGGGAGACAGCTGCCTGGCCTGTGCCCTCCAGGGACCCCCAAGAAGCCCCCAAGCACCCACCAGAGGCCAACCAGCCTGTCCCCCGCCCCACCCAGGCACAGCCGAGGATCCAGAGCCAGAGGCGCCTTCCTGCTCCCAGCCCAAGGCCACCAGCCTGCAGTGACACCCGGTGGTGACGGAACCCCACCAGGGGACGAGAACACGGCCATGAGGCCAAGAGCAGGTCCCAGAGGGTGGCCCCCCTCCCACAGGTGCACCAGCCAGGGAGCAGGTGGCTTCAGAGAGCAGCAGCCAGTGACAGGAGCCGGGTGAGGCCCCGAAGGTCGCGGCCTCAACCAGGACCAGGCCCTGAGGCCGGGCGCAGCTGGGAAGAGCAAGGCCTGTGTGGGGGCCAGGGCGGCGGATAACAGGGTACTGCTGGACACGCCCAGGCAGGACAGCCAGCAGGGCGGCTCCCGAGGGCTCCCTGGGCCCAGCCGCGGGGCTCCGCCCGGGACCAGCAGCAAGGCCATGCAGGCCTTTGCCTCCCAGGGTCCCATGCACGAGGGTAGGTGGCCAAACACAGGGCTGGGTGACACAGGCGGGGGTCCCCCGTCCCGCTGCCTGGCCTCCTCCCAGCCAGTGGCCAGGCCTCGGCAGCAGAGCCCAGCAGAGTCCGGCAGGAGGGAGGAGCACCAGTCAGCAGCAGGCCACGTGCACCCAGCCGTGCTCCACAAGGGCCTCGGACCCCAGCCAGGGACACTGCGGATCTGCACGGGCCCCAGAGGGCACGCTGGACCCTGGAAGCCACCTCTGCAGGCTGGCTAGGGACAGCGCAGCCCAGGCACCCGAGCAGGGTGGTGTTGCCAGACAGAACTCCACCCCGGGACTGAGCTGCGCCTGTGCACACCCCTCCACCAGGGGAGCAGAGAGCATCCTGTCCCACAGGCCTGTCACTGTGTCCCGTCACCATGGGAGCCAGCAGCCCAGACAGCGGGGTGGGAGGGCGGCCTCCACTGCCCTTCCATTTAGAAGCCACAAGGACATTTAATTTTCCTTCTCAAGTGACAGCTGGGGGACCATCACTCTCCTTGAGGCTGAGGGAGGCCTTCAGGAGCCTGCCATGGTCTGGGCCGCTGGCCTCGGCCGGCGGCAGGGGAGCCTCTTCCCACCAGAGGAGCAGCAGGCGGCAGGGGAGCCTCTTCCCACCAGAGGAGCAGCAGCCTCCAGACCAGAGCCAAGAGGGGGCAACGCGGGAGGGTGGACAGGGCCTGGGGGCCAGGAGAGGTGGGGCCCATCCACGGGGACAGGAGACCGTCCAGGGCAACGTGCGGTCAGGGGAACGACCGCAGGCTCGAGCTCCACAGCGCACCCCACCCCACGCCCACCTGTCCAGGCTCCACGGCAGGGCTCACTAGGCCCCGGCCACCACAGGAGTGCAGGCCTGCCTGCAGGCCCACGTCCCCAGGCCACGCACCGTCTGCAGCGCCTGTGAGCTGCCGCCATCCCACCCACTCTGCAGGTGGAGAAGCAAGGCCTGGGAGGTCCAGCCACCGGCCAGGACCACACCGCAGCCAGGGTCAGAGACGGGACGTCCATCCTGGGCTGTCTCACCCTCTACGCCACACCCTACAGGATCTAGAACCTGCTCTCGGGAACCTCCGGCCATCTCTGGCTCCAGGGTGTGGAGACTGCCCGAAGCAGCAGCCCCCAGGCAACCAGAGGCCGGAAGGAGCCTCTTCTGGAGAGAGGGCCCTCGGGCAGCAGCCTGGCTGCCGGCCAGCGCAGGGCCGGAGACCCACCGGCCTACCACACAGAGCGCCACCTGCCCATCCACCTGACCGCCTGTCCACCTGGCGGCCCGCCCCCGCCCCCGCCCCCGCCGGGCGGACAGTGCCGAGCCCGTCACGCTGACTCTTGGCCACCTGCACCCCTGCAGAGACATGGGCAGGGGCAAGCCAGCGCTGCAGCCCTGGACGCAGACAGGCGCAGCTTCCAGGTGGCCACGCCACGCCACCTCTGCTGCGGCCCAGGCCTGGGACCCAAGGAGCAGAAACCAGAGAGGGCTCTCCGGGGACGGGAGCTGCCCTCAGCGGCCGAGCTGCAGAGGGGACCAGGACAGCACCTGCCTCCTGGCCCGCTAGAAGGCTCCTCAGCCCCATCGTGGGCCGGCAACTGCCCGCATGTTCGCTGCTAGGCTCTGCCCAGAGGAGACCCCGGCACAGGAGCCCAGGTCTGTGGTCGGGAAGAGACCCCTGCAGCCCTTGCCACCCAGGAGCTGGGAGTGGGCCATCAGGACCCAGAAGCCAGGCGGGGGGCTGCCCCGAGGGAGGGCGCCATCGATCGCCAGAAGCGATTAATTGCCCAGGTCAAGAGATGGTGAAAGAGATCCACCACCCGGCACCCAGGGGACATTCCAGCACATCCAGAGTCCAGTGTCCAGGGCAGGGAGGGGCGTGCTGCTGGGGCGCTGGGGGCAGCCAGAGCGCCTGCCCCTTGCCCTTCCCGTGCACCCCAGGAGCCGCCCCCCGCACCCCCAAGACTCTCACACCCCTAGACAGTGGAGGTCGGGGACCAGACCACCTGCAGCACATGGGGATGTGACCCGCCTGGGGCAGACCACAGAGCCCCACTGGGCCGGTCAACTCCAGCCACCACGCTCTACCCGGTGACCCTGCGCCTGTCTCTCCGGAGGCTTTCCTGGTGCTAAATGGAAATGAGGGTAAAGGCGGCCACACCCAGGCCAGCTCGGCTGGAGCCCCACTGTCCTCTCGCAGGCCAAGGGGAGGAGTCACTGGCACTCCTGCACCTCGGGCCCCCATCTGTGAGATGGGGAGGACAGCAGGGGCATCGCTTAGAGGGGAGCTCAGTGCAGCACGCAGCTCGTGGCCACCACCCGCCAGCTCCATCAGCCCTGCCCCTCCGCAGGGCCTTGCCCCAGAGCCCCCGCAGCTCCCACGTCCCCACACCAAGGGCACTGGAACCAGTGCAGCAGACCGAGGCGGGAGGACTCCAAGGAGCACAGCCACTGCCTGCTCTGCGGCAGGCAGGAGGGCTCAGGCTGGGATGCTCACATACCCCAAGCTTGGGGGACAGAAGCGCCAGGCAAAGGGCAGCCCCCACGGGACCCTCCGTGGATGGAGCTCGGTCTGGCGGGGACGGGCCATGGCCTCCCGTGAGCCCCACTGGCCGCCGGCCCCTGGCATCAGTGCCCAAGCCCTCCACGCAGGTGCACCCCTTGCCGCCAGACGCCAATCAGAACCACCCTCACTGCCCCATCACACAGACAGGGTCACTGAGACCCAGGGACCAGGGAAGGGCAGCCTGAGGCGCTATTTCTGATGTCCTGTGTCCGTGTCCCTGAGACCTAACATGAGCCCAGCAGGTGCTGAAAAGCCAAGGTCACAGGCTGGGGGAGGGCACCCAGTCAGAGTGAGAAACCCAGGGAAACTGAAAACAGCCGCACCGCAAGCTGCACCCAAGCTTCCAGGGGTGAGCCATGCTGATTCAGAGTGGCCCTGCAGGGGACGTTTCTGCTTCTGTGACCAGGTGGAGGTGGGGACCAGGGGCACGCAATGGCCTCGGCGCCCAGGAAGGAGACGGCACAGGTATTCCTGAGCCCACAGAGCACAATTCAGACCCCAACCTCAGGGCGTCTGAGATCCAGGTTCCTGTTCCACCTCCACGGCTTTCTTAGCTGTGTGACTCTGGGTATGTTGCTTGTCATCTCTGAGCCTGTTTCCCTGTCCACAAAATAGAAACTTTAATCTCACTGGAATGATTCAGAAATCCAATGAACAAACGCCTGCAAGGTGCCTGGCATATCCTGGAAGCATAACAAACATACATCTTTGTTCCCAAATTTTCTTATTGAGGTAAAATTCCTGTAACATGAAGTCGAACAGTGAGCAGTTCCATGGTGTCGGCACATCCCCAGGCTGCTCCACCGTCACTGCATCCAGGCCCAGAACACCAGCGCCTCCCCAAGAGGGGTCCACTGACATTAAAGTTTGTCCCCAGGCACCCCTGCACCAGCTGTCCCGGCGAGCGGGCCACAATGTCCCTCCTGTCAGAGGCTCACCCTGCTGCGGCCCCTGCTGTGGCTAGATGGTGCTCCACTGTGCGCACAGGCCCCGGCCACGCTTTGCAAAGGAGGAGAAGGAAGGGTGTGAGCACCAGGAGCACACGGAGCTCGCAGCTCCAAACACTCGGACCCGGGCCTCTAAGGATGTGCCAGGGAGACCTCTAACAAAACCAGTCACAGAATTATAGCCAGCCAGTGGTGAGATGGACAGCAGGAGGGGCGGCTGCCAGGTAGAGGGGACGTGGGGCCAGAGGGCCTCTGCCCTGCCCCGCCCTGACATCCTCCTGGGCCTCTACAGGTGCCAGGGCTGCGCATGGCAGCAGAAGGCAGCGTGGGGGCGTCCCAGGCATGGACAGCCAGGGCAAGGCCTCTGGCCACTGCTCCTCTTGGGCGGGAAGTGTGGACACGGGGGCCTCTCACTTGGCAGGACGGCTTGGAGTGCACCTCCAAGAGCAGACCACAGGGATCAGCGTCGGTCCAGGGGCTGGCAAGAGGCCACTCCGGGAATCTGTGCCAGAGGGCAAGGGGGCGGGGACCGTCACCGGGCCTGTCTCCCTCGCCTGCTCCTGTCACCACCACCGAGGTGGCAACGGAGGGGGCCTCCATGGCAGTGGCCCATCCCCTGTGCATCACCACTACAGCTGCTGCTGAAGTCTCGCCGCGGTGACAGCACATGCCCTGTGACAGCTACTCGGGGCTGCTCTGGGGATGGGGTCCCCAGGCGGCACCTCATCCGGCCACCTCAGACACTGGAGGGGCGGTCCCAGCCCAGGGCACCTCCCACCACGGCAGGGGACCTGCGCGGCAGCCCTGGGACACCCCTGCGCCCTCTGCACAGCAGCCCTGGTGCTGGCACTGGTTCTGGTGCAGCAGACGGAGACTTACTGGAGGGACATCTGTGCCACCAGGCGGAGGGAATTTTCCCCACAGACGCCAACAGACTGGGGCTCCAGGACGCTGGTCCACAGCTGAGCAGGTCAGGACCTCTCTGAGCCTCAGGGCCTGCCCACAACCTGGGGAAGGGGACTTTCTGACTTAGGATTGCTGAGGAGACCCACACCAACACACGCGTGCCTGCCACAACCAGACATGCACACAAAGCACCCGCATCGCTGTCCCACCCGCAGCCGCGAACCCAGAAGGGGCTGAATCCCGCAGGCCTGCGGGCCAGGTGGCAGGGCTGCCCAGCCTGGCTCTTATCCCGAGGAGATAAGCCGGCTCGGGTTCACGTGAGGATCAAGTGAACACACTTAACCCCTGGGATCCCTGCAAAGCGCCGCCCCCACAGCCAGCAGAGGTGCAAGGTCACTGAATGCCACAGCACGTGCAGAGGAAGTGCCGCTGGGAAACCCACTCCCCAGAGGGTGAGGCCAAGGCCCAAACACGCAGCGCAAGGTGACAGCTCTTCCTGAGTCACCCACAAACCCAGGACAACACTTGTCCCACTTCACACAGGGGGCAAGGCAGGTGGAGCCTCAAGCCTCGCCTGAGCCCCACTGGCGAGGCTGGGGAGGGGGGCAAAGCGTCCCACCACCCGGGGATGGGGACATCCCATGAGAGCCCCTGCAGGAAGCCTGTGGCCACACCTATGAGCCCAGCAATTTAGGAGGCTGAGACAAGAGGACCGCAGGTCGGAGGCCAGCCTCAGCTACTCTGTCTCCCAATTAAAAAATAAAAAGGTCTGGGGATGCAGCTCAGTGGCAGCGCACCCCTAGGTTCAATCCCCAGCGCCAAAAAGAAGAAAGGGAAGGCCTCTGCAAGCCAGACTGGGCGTCCCCGTCACTCCCACGGGGCTGTCCTCCCAAGGACCCAGGAGGACAGGTGAGGGGCAGGGACTGTGCTCCAGAGACCCCTTCGGCAGGGGTGGGGGGGGTCTCCTGGCATCCGTGGGGGGGTGCAGGGTGCTGCTGAATGGGCACCAACGAGCCCCCCACGATGGAGAACCAGGCCCATGTGGACACCTCAGGCCCCAGCTGGCCCCCAGCAGGGCCTCCCGGTAGGTCCCACATGAGCAAGGAGAGACCAGAGGGCAGGGCTCTGAGAGGCAGCCTCTCCTGGCCCAGGGCACACAGAGGAGGCGCCTGGCCCTCGCTGCGCCTGGCCCTCGCGGGGCACACCTGCCGCCACAGGGCGAGGCGCTCTCTCCATCAAAGCCCCTGGCTGCGCCGTCCACACGCTGGTCTCCTGCTCATTCACTTTCTAAGTCAGAGGGACACGTGTGTCTGTCTTCTCAAAACCAGAAGTCTTGCTTGTCAGGCAGCTGCCAAACCACGCGTCCAGCCTGGCGGGCAAGGACTCGGTAGGGCACCAGCACCTCTGCGGAGGGCGGCCGCCCGTCACAGCCAGGCCCCTGCCTGCACCCTGCCAGCAGCGGTGTGTGGACACCAGGGGTGCCAGAGTCCCCGCAGCTGCCCCAGTACAACGCAGATCACAGCCGCCTCCAGGGAGCCCCCGGCCGTACCACACAGCCCCAGCGCAGCATGTCACCCCCAAACTCTGCAAACCGTCCGAGAAAGCAAGTCCCCTCCTGTCCCCATGTCACCTACGGGGAAACTGAGGTGTGCAGCGATGGAGTGACAGGCCCAGGACCCGCAGCTGGAGGGCCCAGCCTCCGGTGGCACTCAGAACCACGCAGGGAGCCGCCCGCCGACCGCAGAGAGAGCACCAGGCTGCAGCACGTAAGAGCCGGGACAGGCGACCACCGCTGACCTACAAAACCAGCGATTCCCGAGCTCCCCGAGGGCCAGCTGCAGGGGACGAGGCCGCGTGCTCCCCACGGCCCACAGAGACAGGGCCCAGCCAGCAGGAAGCACACGCAGCTCAAGCGAAACCCATCAGAGAAGCCAACATGCAGCTGGGAGGTGGCCTTGGCCTGGGGGGCCTGAAAGTCACCTGAAATTTCTTCTTTTAATAAAAGACAGTCATTGCAGCTCTCCCTGAGCCAGCCTCAGGACGAGGGTCCTCCTTGCCCCCAGACCCATACAGGCCATGCTTCAGCCGCAGGCCCTGGGGCCTGGTCTATGGAGCCTCCTTCAGCAGCCGCAGAGCAACCCGCCCCTGGCCCACAGGCCCGCCTTCATTTAACTGCAGGCTCCTGGCCACAGGCCCAGAGGCCAGAGGCCCTCAGGGCAGGAGGCCCAGCTCTGTCCTCAGAACAGCTGGGGAGGAAGCAGGCATTGCCAACCCTGAGAATCTAGAGCACCTGCCCCCTGGGGACAGGGCTATGGCACCAGAGACCCTGCCTGAGAACCCAGTGCAGCTGATCACGGAGGACATGACGGGGACACACAGCTTTCCTGGCCAGCCAGCGGGACCAGGCACTCCTGCCGAATTTGAAGGAAGTTTTTTTAAAAAGAAAAGAAAAAAAGCAGCACAAGTGTCCTCGCCTCACATGGCCCTTCTCCCCGCCACGGAGCCCATGGCGTCTCCCTACTGTCCCCTCTCTGCTGTCCCCAGCCAGGAGTGTCTCTCAGAGCACAGCTCGTGCAAGTTGGCAGGGCCCCAAGGAAGGGAAAGGCCAGCTGACTGCAAGGTCACCAGCAGCAGGCCCAGCCTCCTACAGACCCCCGCCCGCGGGCTCAAGGTCGCAGGGCAGACCTCCCAGCTCTGCTGGCAGCAGGGCCAGCCCGCGCTGCAGGGACAGGCTGCTCCCAGGCCTGGGGGGCCCACGCTGGCTCCAGGGAAGCATCTCGTCCTCGTGGCACCCGCCTCCCTGAGCTCAGGGACCTAGTCCTCAAAGCTGGCAGGTGGCATCTGCAGACCTGGCTCGGCCCCCTGCCTCCTTCTAGGGACTCTGTGATCACAGGAGCCCCAGGCGGCCCGGGGCTGCTGCTGAGCACCTTGCACTCTGTCCACGGCCTCAGTCCCCTCTGCAACACCCATCATGACATATGCTGGGCTTCTGGGGATCCGAGTGTCCTTGGGGACAATTACTGTTCTCTAGCCACGGTCTCCAACCACAGGCTCCAAAATACAAACATCTCTGGGCCTCCACCGGCCCCCAAGGCCCTGCCCCACAGACCCTGGTTTCCAGCAGGTGACTTTCAGGTGCACATGACTCTGGCCACTCCCAGGGGCACAGCAGGCACACCCAGCACTCTCACCTGTGCCAGAGCACACAGCCCAGGGTGCAGTCTGCCCCTGGGGGAGGCTGCGGCCCATCCTGCAGACCCTCTCCGGGGTAGCGACAGGCGACTCCCAGGCAGCGACTCCCAGGCAGCGTGGTTTTGTTCAACAGTCACAACTGCCCTGCTGGGTGGCCCACGCTCCAGCAGGATCCACAGCGACCCAGGAAACCCCACCCATTGAGCCTGGGCTTCCCGTCTGCATCCTGAGCCAAGAATACCACCCGCACCAAGGAGCCCCAACTCCTGTGAAGCCTGAAGGGGACCTGGGGGCTGGGTGCAGTGGTCACCCCAGCATCCTGGGCATCTGCAGGTAGAAGGGGGCGCTCACAGGTGCAGGAGTCACAGTCCACCCATGGCCACTCAATGCCCTTGCTGTGGGTCAGCACCCTCCCCGCTGGTGGCCACGCTCTCCTGGACCCCAGAGCAGTCCAGCAGTGACTGGACTCTGCCCTGCCCTGCGATGACATAATGGCAATCACAACGTTAACCGCAGTGGGCCTTAGAGATGACCAGGCCGCGAGGATACGCCCTCCTCACTTCCAAGCCCGTCCCTCTCCTGCCAGATGTGGGACGTGACCCCTTCTGGGTCCTGGATGGCGTGCAAGTCACAGCAGCGGAGAAGGATGATGGCCTCCTAGGGCCTCCTCATGGTCCGGAGCGTGCAGCCAGCTCGGCCCCGCAGCCCAACAGGGCCCAGGACCCCCTGCCCCTCCTCAAGGAGCCCTCGCCACCACTGAACACCCAGAGGCACCCCGTGCCACCCAGAGGCGGGCCAGGGACTCAGGCACAGAGAGGCCACGAGGGCCAGAGGGCACATAGCGGGCCTGCAGGGCCACCTGCGTGTGAGCACCTCTCCTGGTCACCCAGTCCCAGCGGGACAGGGCTGCAGCAAGCACAGCAGCAGAGCCCAGTGGCCAGGAGACGATGCCCGCCCGCCACTGCTGCAGCTGCTATTTATAGCTGAGCCGAGAAGCCAGGATGGACAGGTCAGCAGCCTGCACGGCAGCGCCCGCCCGCCCGCCTGCAGGGTGACCCAAGGGAACGGCCAGGTCAGGGCAGATGGGCTGCAGAGCCCAGAGCTGGGCACACCCAGGACCCAGACGTCCCCAGCTAGGCCCAAGGGTCCACAGTCCCAGGGTAGGGACACTAGGACAGACCAGCCTGTCATGCCAGCTGCCCACCAAGGAAGGTGACAGGTCGTGTGGCCAGAGCCAACATCAATGCCACCACGTGCCTGGGTCTCCCCATCTATGAACAGGACACTGCTATGCTGGCCACCAGGGGACTGTGTGGCCCCCCTGAAGCAGCCCGGGGCCACTGCACAGCGAGCTGTCCCCGCTGGCCTGACCCCTCCGCCCCGGTGAAGGAGACACCAGGTGGGGGCTGCCCCAGGCTGCCTTGCGCTCAGCCCCCCGCGCGTCATGCCTGCATCCACGGCAGGGCCAAGGCCCCAACAGGCAGGGGGCAGGGGCGCCTCTGTGGTGCAGACCCAGGGCCAGGCCACACTACCTGGCGGGACTATGAGCAAGGGCACTACTTTCAGGCCCAACACAAGGACAGGGGACAACACGGATCCCACCTACTGTGTGCTCTGCACCCTCCTGGAACCTGGGGCCCAGCAGGAACAAAGACAAAGTCCCTGGCCCTGCAGAATGTCCACTCAGCAGGGCGACGGACAGCGGCAGAGAAGGGAAATGCTAAGCAGCAGCTAGAGAGGAACTAAGGAGCGCACAACCACAAACAGCCCGGAGGCGGTCTGCGCAGACAGGAACAGGAACAGGCCTCACAATGCCAGCCAAGAGTTCTGAGCAGAGGCGGTGCAAAGGCCCTGGGGCGGTAGCCCGTCTGGTGGACTTCAGAGGAAACAGCAGCACAGTGAGTGAGGGGGACCCAGATGCCCCCAGCAGACTCCCCGGCCAGGATGAGGGCAGCAGGCTCCGGGTGCATCGATCCACAGCGGCCAAGGGGTGGACACCAAACCCACAGAGGGTGCTGTACTCAGAACTCCGACTCAGGTGTGGCTCTAACAAGGAGCCCAGAGCCCACGGCGGGGAGGACACAGGACACACTCATTCGTTCCTCATGGTTCTGGAGGCTGGAAGTCCGAAGTCAGGGTGCAGGCAGGGCTGGCTCCTTCTGCAGGAGGACCTGGCCTGGCCTCTGTCCAGCTCTGGGGGGCCACAGGCCTGGGGCTCTGACCCCTGCTGCCCTCTGGTGGGCTCCCCTGCAGCTCCCCCTACAGGACAGCAGTGCGTGGGACTGAAGGCCACCCTGCCGGTGCGACCTGTCTTGACCACCTTGTCTGCCAAGACCATCTCCCAAGGTCACACGCACAGGACCTTCAAGGGATGTCACTCTGGGTGGGAACGGGGACACTAGCCCACCCCCCACAGGACTGAGACCAGAATGCAGGGAACAAGGTGGACAGACGTGAACGCAGCGCAGGTGGGGTATGGTGGGCCAGGGGGGCCCGGCCTCTGCTGCTGGACCAGCTGCCTCTCAGGGCTGCCCAGGAGCCGCCACCACACAGAAAGCCGGACTCCGGCGGCTCCAGAGACGACACCCCTCCACCCCTCCACCCCTCGGGCCCCTGCGCCGTGGCCCCGCCCCGCCAGGCAGGCTCGCCTCGTTAGCCTAACAAGCGGCTGGTGCCAGGCAGGTTGCCATGGCCACAGAGACACCACGGCCGCTGGGCCCTCCCACAGGGTCTCAGCGGGCACTGCAGAGTTCAGCACAAGGACAAAGGGCCCCCGAGGCAGCTGTGGGCCTGGCTTCCAGAACTTGTGGCGAGAGCCCCTGGGAGAGGCCCCCAGGCCACAGGAAAGCGCCACCCCCGTCCCCTCCAGAACGACAGGATGGGTCGCCCGACACACAAGCACTGGGCACGTGGCCTGCAAAGGTGGCACAGGGCGCTGGTGGCGTGCTGGGGGCCTGGGCAGGCGAGGTCAGCCCCCTGCTGGGGCTCCAGAGGCAGCGCAGGCGCCAGGCGGGCCGGCCACTGGCCCGAGCCCCACACCCAGGACCAGGCTGACTGGGGGAAGGAGACCAGGGTCTGCTTTATCTCCTGGCGCCCGACATCCCTGGGCAGCGCTGCTGAGAATGGCAGGCGGCCACTGGGTGGTCTGCTCCACGGGCCCGGGTGCAGGACACGCGGGCTGGGACGCAGTCTGCAGAAGAATGACCTCCCGAGGCCACCACTCACCCCAGGGCTCCAGCGCCCAGAGCTGCAGGTCCTGTGGCCTAACCTGTGGCTTCCTCAGGCACAAACGCTGGCCATGGAAATCAGCCCGCCCAGGAGGTGGGAGGCCAGAGCCTCAGCCACTGCGCCCAGGAGAGGCCGCGACCAAGAGCCACCCGGCAGGCCCCAGGTAGCTGCCCGGGTGCACAGAAGCAGTGGCCAGTCTCCAGGTCTCCTCTCTACCTCCAACAGCAGCCTCCCGCCTCCCCCAGTTCCTTTCCCAGCTCAAAGACACCCCAAGGTCCAGGAAGACGCAGGCATGAACCACGGGCAGTGAGGGCCAACAGGGTGCCCAGGAGCCAGCCGCTCTCGAACACCCCAGCAGGCCGCCCCCGTCACGCCCTGTCATCTGCGCAGCCAGACTGAAGGTGGGCATCTCCTCTCCTGCACGCCAGCCCTGCTGCCTCTACCCCTCAAGAGCTGAGACAACTCTCAGGCATTCACACAATCAGATAAACTCACAGAGCAAAGTTAGGGCAAAGGGAAATCAGAGAGGAACTAACCTGAGCTGGAGGCAAAGCGGGAAAACCCAACCACACACCAGTGATTGCTGAAGGTGGGCTGCAAGTTTGGCTCTGAGCTTCCTAGCAGCCAAAGGAAAGAAGAAAATAAGATGGACGGTAAGCAACTTCAAAGAAAATTGTGCAAAAGGTGTGGCTCCACCCAGGAGGTGCCTCATCAGCTACATGGCACTCTGAGGAAGGTGGAATGGTGGTCTCGGGCAACAGGTAGGTGGCAGAGAGGACCAAGTCAGCCACGCAGCCGTCTCGACAACAGCAGAGCCTTGACCCAACCCAGGGGGTGGGGGCGGGGGCCAGGGCCCCCTGGTGTGGCCTTCACACTCACAGGCCTCTCTGGGCCCAGTTTCCTCGACTGTGGAAACACAGCAAGGCTGTGCTGAGGCTACAAGGCCAGGTGGCTGAGGTCGGCAAATGCTTGTGTAACAGGCCCCCTAGCTGCCCCCCCAGGGGACGGCCCAGGCCCCCGGCAGCCTGCGGCCACTCGGCTCTGCTTCAAGGGCAGCCCTGCACATTCCAGTGAGTGGCATGGCCACACCCAGTGGAACTCTGTGCACACTGAAATGTGCATCTTGTACAATTTCAAATGTCATAAAATATCGTTCTTCTTCTGATTCTTTTTCAACCATTAGAAAAAGTGTAGAAGCCGGGCGGGTGGCACTCGCCTGTCATCCCAGCACTTAGGGAGGCTGAGGCAGGAGGATCGCGAGCTCAAAGCCAGCCTCAGCAATGGCGAGGCACTAAGCAACTCAGTGAGACCCTGTCTCTACATAAAACACAAAATAGGGCTGGGGATGTGGCTCAGTGGTCGAGTGCCCCTGAGTTCAATCTCCGGTACCAAAAAAAAAAAGCATAGAACCCGTTCTCAGTTGGGTACCCTACAAAACCAGGAGGGGACAGCTTGCTGACCCCTGCCCTGCACATTCCTGAATAAGCTCCAGAGGCATCGTGGCGCAGGATGCGGACATGCCAGAGGAGGGAGGGTGAGAGTACACATGGTGTGGTTACAGGAGAAAGGCGTACACACCCAGTCCCCCAGGGGCCAACGCGTGCCCAGAGTGGGGGCGCCTCAAGCTGCACCTGCCTCGGGGGCAGAAAGCAGGAGGCAGGAGCCGGCCCTGCACCGTGGCACTCGGTACCGGTACTGGCTGTGACAGGTCTGCGCATTTTCTTTAATAAGAGTCCATTTGCAGCAAGCCCCTCACAAGGAGCAGTTCAGGATGCATTACTTTGTCAAATGAAATTCAAAAAGGCCACATTAGCCCCCAAAACCTTCACCAAGCTGGTCCACACACACAGGACGCAAGAGTTTGTGTTGAAAACAGGTGAGTCCCATCCCACACGTGGCCAGAGGGTCCCTCGGGGCCTCGAGCAGAACGCCAGGTCCTCCAGCCCTGCTGGGTCCACAGCCCACGGTGGCCCGGGCCAGGCCTGCCCCATGCTGGGGAAGGACAAGGAACGTGGCGGACAGACAGAGGCGCACGGTCTCAGGGCCAGGCAGGGCCAAGAAGAATGGGAACAGGAGGCTCAGCCATGGCCCAACGTGGCCTTGGGGACCTGCGGCAACAGAGGTGAGTCCCTGTGGCCATGCTGCTGAGGGGTGGGGCCCGCAGCCACGTGTGGCTATTTGATGGCATTAAAATGGAGTAGAAATCCAAGTCCTTCCCGGGGTGGCATTGCAGGATGGCTGGCACGGCTACAGTGGTGGCACACTGGGGACATCTGCCCGATGTGGTGCCCCAAGCTGGTGGGGACAGGACCAGGAACAGGGAGGTGGGCGGGCGGACGAGGCAGGGCCCCTGCTGTGGGAAAGGCCCCGCAGGGGACAGCCCTGTGCGCACATCCCACCGCCCTAGCCATCTGATCCAGTGGCCACCAGCCACCGCCACCGTCACCATCACCGGAGGCCATTTAAATTTAAGCTAATTAAAGTTAAATAAAATCCCAGCCCAGCAGCTCTGCGGCACTGGCCATGTCATGAGTGTCCAGGGGCCACAGTGTCAGTAGGCACAGGACTTCCCCACCTGCTGTTGGCGCCTGCCAGCCTCCCTCCCCAGGTGGCCTTCCTTTCCCCCTCCCTTTTAAAGATAAAGAAACTGGGGGCAGAAGGTCGGAGCCGCTGACGGGAAGAAGGACTCGAACACAGGACTCTGGCTGGCCTCAGAGGGCTCCTTCCGCCAGGATGGAACCCGAGGCCTTCACGTGCTGGGCCAGTGCTCGCCCACTGGGCCCTTCCAGAGCCACAGGGGACCTGTCACGGGTGGGTGTCCTCCCCTGCCGTCCCCCCCAAGCAGGCCAAGTGCCCCAAGTGCCTAGCAGACACCAGTGACTAAAGGAGAACCAGAAAACTCCACCTTCCAGGGCAGCGAGAAGTCACAGGGCACACCTGGGCCACCAGCCAGGCAGGACAGGTGCTCACGATCTGGGGGGACAACACGCCCCAGCCTGAGGCTCAGTCATTCAAGGCCCCTTCCCAGCTGCCCTTCAAGAGGCAGTCCAACCAACCTGACGGCGAGGACAGGGTCCCCACGACCAGCCCCTCAGGGAAGTCTCCGCTCCCCAACGCACGAGCCAAATACCATGCGCCTGGACCAGATCAACCCCCCGGGCAGTGAAGTCCCAAGGGCGGGCAGCAGAGGCACAGCAGGCCTGTCTCAGGGATGAGCAAACTGTAGCTCAGAAAAGGTAAACACCTCGCCCAGAGCCCAGCAGCCTGGCTGCAGCCCAGCACGGAGCCCACCACTCGGGCTCCGCCCCCGAAACCCTCTCCAATTCGGGGCAGGAAGGAGGCCATTGCACAGGCAGGTCCCCAAGTCCCAAGAGGCGCAGGACCAGCCTGAGCAGTGCTTGCACAGAACCAGGACCAAGCCGGGAGATGAACGAGCTGGAACCTGCGAGGACCTGAAATTGGCTGCCCTCTTGGGGACGGCAGATGAAATGTTCCGGATGACTCTTGTTTTGGTACTGGGGCTCGCGCCGGAGGCACCTCACCACTAAGCCCTGTCGCCAGCCTTTTTATTGTTTATTTTGAGACAGGGTCTTGCCAGGTTGCCGAGCCTGGCTCTGAACTTGTGATCCTCCTGCCGCAGCCTCCTGGGTGACTGAGACAACAGGTGTGCGCGGGAGGGTGATTCCGGGTCTGTGAGCCCAGGGTCAAGGCAGGGGCAGCAGCGAAGCCTGGACTCGCTGCTCTCAGCCCCGGAGGCACCAATGAGAGGGCTCCTCCGGTGCAGGCCCAGCCCACCTTGCCTTCTGACCTCCAGCACCGTCCCTAAAATGGAACAAGCCTGCCGCCTGCCCGGGACTCTCCCAGCTCATGCCAGCCTCAGCCCAGGCCCCCAGGGACACGCACTGCAGCCCACAGGGCTCACCGGGTGCGCTTTCTGGAGCCCCGTCACACACAGCGCTAAGTAATTCAAAACCATGTTCTCGCTTCAGATAAACAGCCCTGTCTCCAAGGCGAAGGCCAAATCTGCACGAATGTTTACGATAGAACAAGACTTCAAAGAAATGCCAGGCCTGCCCGGGACGCGTCCCACTCCCAAAACCCTGGGGACAACAAGTTCAGGGTCCTCTGTACCCCGCAGATCTGCAGGTGATGCTCCAACAGGAAACATCATCTCAGCTGGCGACCTTCCACAACACAGCAGGCCGGGTCTGCCGGGTCCTGACCGCTAACCCCAGGTCTTGACGCTTAGTCCCACTTCCAGGCTATGTGGCCTTGGCCAGGTCACTTAACCTCCCTGGGCCTCAAAGTCATCTTCTATAAAACGGGACAACGGTTCCAACTCAGAGTACTTATGAAAGTAAGCAAGAGGATTGGGGCGGGCACAGTGCCTGGCAGTGTCCTGAGGACTGCCTGCTGCTGTCCCCGCTGTGTGGATGTCCAGGCGGGCCCCTGCCTCCAGGCTTCCCCAGGGACACAGGCTTCCAGGCCCATGCCCACGGGAGCAGGAGGCCCTCCCCAGGCGGCAGCTGCGCAGGGCTGCGCCCCCTCCCCTGGGCACCTCAGGCAGGAATCCCGCTCCTAGCTGCTCCTCTTACAGGGAGCGGCTGGAGGCGTCACCTGGGAGGCTGCTGTCTGGGCTTGGAGACTGGGAAGGAACAGAAGGGAAGGCACACACAAATAAAAGCCGCAACCCCCACTGTCAGCGATCGGATGTGGGGACGTGGAAACGGGTTCAGGGAGCATCTCCGCGACAGGCGCCCCTCCAGTTGGGTGTGGGGCTCCAGGCCCCATCTCCCATCTCCCAGCCCTAGCAACTCCCCCGCCTGGCCCTGGGTGGGGGTGGGGACTCCCAAGGAGCAGCCCCTCCCCCGCAGTTGGGGGACAGGCCAGGATCCAGCCTGCGCAGCAGGAGCTGGGCCAGGCCTCCTGGGGCCTCTTCCAAATGCCAGCGGGTGGGCGGCAGCCTCCCCAGCCCCAGAACAATCGGGCCTCCCAGGGCTCAGGAGCAGCTCGATTCAGGCTGTGCAGCTCCTGGAATCTCTGGGAGGTGGTGTGGGTATTAATTGGGGGAAAGAACGGATTATGCCAAATAAACCCTTCCTGCGAGCCCAGCCTTCCGCCAGGGGGGACCGTGGCCCCGGAGGGCCTCCATCCGTCACCAGGCCTGACAGCCACATTACCATTTACATGGATTTATCAATAGTATCGATTGGAGCCCGCGTAAATAGCTCAGTGGGAAGAGGCCAAGGCTGAGCCCACTGGGCTCCCGCCCCCACGTCTGGGCACCGGTGGCAGCCGCCCTGGTAGATTTCCAAGCAGGGACCAGGCAGCCGGTGTGGGGAGCCAGACAGCACCTGGGGGCCCTGCTCACTGCAGCTCCAGGCCCAGCTGGCCGGACCCGGTCTTTGCCTGGGTCCAGTGGGCCCAGGCCCTTCTCCATCTTCTAGGGGGAAGCAGAGGCAGCTTAAGAGGAAGGACCCCCTCTGCAGGTCCCCACTTCCCCTCCAGGCAAGGAGAGGAAGCCCCTGGCTCAAGGTTTCCAGGCCCTTGGATGAAAGGTCAGGTTGGAGAGCTGGGGAACCACAGCACTGGTAGTAACAGAGCAGCCCTGCCTATTATTCCGTGAAGTCCTTGGACGGGACTGGGCACCATCTCCACCCTCACTCTGCAGATGAGAACCCTGACGCACAGAGAGGTGGAGTAACTTGCCCGGGGTCACACTGTCAGCCAGAGCAGCCAGAAGCCAAGCAGCAGAGCAGAGCTGCAGAGCGCCTGGCGTGCTGCCGCGGCCCCTCCTCGCATCCCTCCCCCTGCCCCTCGCCCCCCTCAAAAGGCCACCCACGAAGAACACAGCAGTGCCCCGAGATGCCCTCCCGCACACTCCTGGCCCCGGGAGCCCCGCTTATCACAGCAGCCGCAGGGACCCGGCGCTGGTTTAAAAAGGGCAAAGTCAAGGCCGCGATAACACCTCCCAGGGAGGCCAGAACTCCCACCAGCCCGCGGGGACCCTCGCCCTCCTCCCGCCGCCTCGCTCGCACATCCTTCCTCCAAATCTGCACAGAGGAAAAAAATAATAATCATCATAAAACCAGTTCTCACCCACGGGGGGGCGCGGAGAGGAAGGGAGGAGGCCGAGCCGCCCGCGCCGAGCCTCAGCCTCGCGGAGCCCGAGCCGGGGAGCCCGAGCCGGGGACGCGCCTCCAGGGGGTAAACCGACTGCAGGAACCCGGCTCGGGCTCCGCGTCCCCCGCCGCCCCGCGAGCGTCCGGGTGGGGACGGCGCGGCCGCCTCCGCTCCCCGCGGGCCTCCGCTCCCCACGGGCCTCCGCTCCGACCCAACTTCCCAAACTAGCGGCGCCCGAGCGGCCCGAGGCCCGAGCCCCGCGCCCCGGCCCCGCGGCCTCCCGCCCGGGCCTCCCGCGCCCCCCGGCCTCCGCGCGCGGCCAGCGGCCGGGCCCCGCGCCCCCGGCGGGCCCCGCGGACCCCGGGCCGCCGCACTCACCTCGCGCGGCCTGGCGCGCCGTCCTCCGCCGCGGTCCTCCGCCTCCTAGGGCGCCGGGCGGCCGGCCCGCACCTCGGCGCGCATGGCGGGCGGCGGACGCGGCTCTGGCCGGGCGGCCCCGGCGGCGGGAGGGCGGGGCGCCGGCCGGGAGGAGGCTCCGCGCCGCGCCCGCCCCGCACCGCGCGGCCCGGCCCTCCGGCGCCTTAAAGGGCCCGCGCCCGCCCGCCACGCACGCGCCCGGCGCGCCGAGCTCCTCGGGGCAGCGCGGGGAGCAGGAAGCCGCGAGGGCGCCGCCGCCGCGCTCGGCCGGAGCCGCGTCTCGGCCACTAAATCACAACCCCGGGCGGCCGGTGCGAGGCGAGGCGCCGGGCAGGGCCACACACGGAGCCGCC
The DNA here is from genome assembly GCA_004024805.1 of Geosciurus inauris. Taxonomy (NCBI): domain Eukaryota; kingdom Metazoa; phylum Chordata; class Mammalia; order Rodentia; family Sciuridae; genus Geosciurus; species Geosciurus inauris. Next base: position 3,801 of record PVHX01004270.1, on the reverse strand, counting down.
AGGGCGCTGCAGATGCGCGGGGACACGCACGGTGGCGCTCACGCGGGGCTGTCGCACGCGGGAGGACTCAGCAGCGGCGTGGGCACGCTGGGCCTCGCCGGGCCGGAGATCCAGGCCGGGAGGACACTGAGCAGCGACCCCGGCGAGCGGGCACAGCGCCCGGAGACGTGTCCACCGGAAGCTGACCTTCCGGGGACGGCTGGCCGACCTTGTGCACTGCCTTAGGACAGTACGTCCTTCAATGGACACCCACTTGGGGACATTCAGGGACACAGATGCAGACGCGCAGCAAGCCCGAGTCCCCACAAGGACACGCATCCAGGGTCATGCCACACTTCGCACACGGCACGCCCGCACCCCCCAGGCACCCGCCCACCCGCTCCAGCAGGACGCCCCGCCGGCCAGCAGCCTGTCCGCGGTTACCTCCCCCGCAGGGCAGCCCTCCAGCCGCCACATCTTTGCAAGCAGCAGAGGGCACAGGGCGCCCCAGGCCTGCACCTCCTCCCTCCCTCCCTCCTCTTCTGCTTTCCCCTAAGATGTTGGAGAGTTTGAATTTTTTTTTTTTTTTTTCAGTTCAACTTTCCTTTTTTGGAGTGACGGCTCAGCAGATTCAGTTCTGCCATCTGCCAACATCTGAGAGCCCCCAGGGAGAGCGGGGAAGGGCTGCGGCGGGGAGGCCCGCGGTTTCCAGGGGCCCGCCGCCTGGGCCTCCTGCTGGGATGGCGGGGTTGCCTGCTTCCCCTGTGGCTGGGGTCCCTCTCGCACCCGCCACCAGGCTCTGGGTTTGGGGGAGTGGAGCATCTGAAGCTTGGCACTAATCTGGAAACAGGGAAGTAGGAGAGCGGATTGCAGATGGGAACGGGAGGAGTCATAGGTCAGGAGCTCCCTCCTCCGCCTGCCAGCCCCGCAGACCCACGTGAAAAGGGCCGACCTGCAGAAGCAGGCGGGAGGCCTGGAGGAAGGAAGGGGATGGCCCAGCTGGCCAGCCTTCCTCAGCCACCCCCACTCCCGCAGTCACCTGAGAACACCCTGGGATTTGCATTTCAATGAGAGTCAGCTCTGGGGTTTGTCACTGGAAGAGGGAGCATCAGGGTATCTTCAGGTTCCTCCTCAGCTTCCGCCTCCCAAGAGCTGCCCCCAGCAAGGAGCAGGCAGGGGGTGTTGCTGGGTAAGGCCCAGCGTCACCTGGAGAGCCCTCCCAGGGAGCCCGACAGCACCGCCAGCGCCCACGTGCTCTGGGGGACACTTTGCAGACAGACACAAGGCCACAGGGGACTTGCCTGCCTTGCCATCCTGTTTCCTGGCTGTCGATTGTGGGGCTGCAGGGAGCAGTAGGAGTACACCTAATGAGCACCTAGTGTCTGTTCTCAGGGTCTCCTACCTCTCCCACAGGGGCCCTGCTATTGATCCCACATTACAGATAGGGAAACTGAGGCCCGGGCAGATAAGACCCTCACGTGCTAGACTCCCCAGCTAGTGATTCTGCATGGGTGCTCCCAACCACGGCTCTGGAAGGATGATCTGGAGGGGCCTTGGCTGCGCACTGCCTACCTGCAGACCCAGCAGACAGGCACCCTGTATGCTACCGGTCTCCAAGGAGCAGCTCCCAGGATCCTCATGCAGCTAATGTGAACAGCAGCTCAGAACAGCTGTCAGAGAACTCTGACCCCATTGGGTTGTGCATAAAAAGAAGTCCCCAAACTCTCAATTCGCCTTTGGGAGGGAAAGACTATCAAGCGCCCATTTTGCAGGTGGGAAGACTGGGGCTGAGTTCAGGAAGCCACCCAAAGGTACTGGGCAGTATATACTAAATGGCCCAGGACAGATGGACATTGAGCAAGGGCATACACCCAGGGGGCTCTGGCCCAAATGGGACTGTGTCCCCTTTCTCCCCCTTCCAATCATCTTAATGTCTTGGCAACCTAGACAAGCCCATCCCTGCCTCAGGACCCTTGCACGGTGGCTTCCCTCTGCCCAAGCCAGCAATCTTCTAGCTCAATGCCACCTCCTTGGACAGTCCCTCCTGACCCCCTAAGGAAGCCCCTCAGGCACTGGCTAATTCAATACCTTGTTCTTTTCTTCTCTACTTAATCACCTTCCAAAGTTACACTGGCCATTTTTTTTTTTAGTGTGTGTGTGTGTGTTTTCTCAGTTTTTGATAGACCTTTATTTTATTTATTTATATGTGGTGCTGAGAATCAAACCCAGTGCCACACACATGCTAGGCAAGTGCTCTACCACTGAGCCACAACCCCAGCCCCACCCTGGGCATTTCTTGGTCATGCGTGTTGTCCTTTGTCTCCAGAACGTCAGCTCCGTGAGGGCAGAGAGGACCTGTCTGGCTCACTGCTGCACTCACAGCACATAGTAGGCATTCAGTTAATACGTGCTGCACCAGGTATAGCGGAGTGGCTGGAGGAAGTGCTGGCCTGGGCTGGAAGGCCCTGGGGTCCACCCCAGCACAGCAACTAAATAAACACTCCCTGGGCACCATCCAGGGCTCTGAACCTGCCCACCCTGAGGACTTTTGCCTGGGCAGTGTCCTCTCCTGATGCCCAGGAGGAGCCCCTGCAGGCCGAGGGCATTGCCCTGGGCGGCCAGGATGTCTGGTCAAGATCTAGCCCCTTCAGGGGCTCTGCCTCGAAAATACCCTGAGGACGGACCTGCAGACCGGCACTGGCAGGTCAGAACCCACAGAACCCACACTGAGGGCCAGGTGCCCAAGCACCCTGATCCTGGCCACCCTGCAGGCCTGTGTCACACTGCCAGTGGCAACAAATGCGTGTCGGGGCGGGGACGAGCCTGGCGCACACACCATCCTGTGTGGGTGCAGGGTGTGGGATCTGCATCTGTTTCTCAGCTGGCTTTGGATGTGTTTTCAACAGAGGCTTCAGACCAAAGGCCCTGGGGCCTGGCAGGGACAGCAGGCCCGAGCTGAGGAGAGACAAGTCACAGGGCAGCGGGGCTTGCCCCCAACCCACACCTGTCCGGGGCTTTGGGGCCTCTTTAATAGTCAAGTTCAGCAAACCAAGCACCAAACACCTGGAGGGAAGGGACAACGTACCGGGGAGCCTGTTTGTGACCTTCCCAGTGGGAAGGGTGTATTTCCTTCTCTCAAGAAAGCCTGGCTTCCGTGAAGGGCCACAGCTTACCCGTCCAATACAGAGTAGGCACCTGCTGTGTGCCGCACATGGCAGCTGGAGCAGAGGAAGAGCCCGAGCGCAGCCAGAGGGCCACTGATGAGGGGCAGGGTCCTTTCCAGCAGAGTCGGGCCCCTCCCAATCTCACAGTCTTACAAACTATCATCAAAGAGGTCACGAGGAGCCCCCAGCCTCCCAACCCTCGCTGCAAGAAAGGGCACCGGCCCCAGGCCTCCTTGCCCCCTGCACCTTACCAGGCCAGCGCCACCCTTTGCATCTCAGAAAGAGCAAAGCAGGGGACAGCATCAAGTCCCTCTCTGACCCCTCATGATCTCTGTTCCCCCGGGGTCTGCATTTCTCGTGTTGCCCAGAAATGGGCCTCTGCTTGATCTTGGCCCTGGGGCATCCTTGGGCGGACACAGAGGACACCGAGGGGGACCTCCACCAGGCAGCAGCCCCTGCAGTGAGGGGGTCCAGGACCCGGGCTGTCCCTCTGATGGAGTCTGCCCTGGGTGCCCTGGGGGACAGGTCTCCACGACACAGAGCTTAGTGCATAGACAGGTACAGAGCCAGGTGCCCTCCAGTGTCACCTATGCAAACGCGGGTGGGAAAGGCTGTTTATACCTGCTGCCTGTGCACGGACAGTTCTGGAGGGACACTC
>PVHX01004269.1:55904-128649 GCA_004024805.1 Geosciurus inauris | reverse complement strand
TGATTCACACATTCATCCATTTACCTTGGAATTGCTGCTAACTCTGTGATGGGTACTGAATGGGTTCTCTAAATGAATACATGAACACAAACTTAGAAAGCAAGCCAGGATAAACTCTATACCTGAAGAATCGACCAATAAGGGACTACAACACAATAGCAGATTTCCCTCGAAAGTAAACTAATAATTTATTGTACGAGTAGGAGGCAAACATATACCTTTCTTTTTCCCTGCCCAGTCTGGGAACCTGATTTGAAGAATCAAGACTTTTGAGAATGAATCGGAGCAATACCAAAATCAAACTCTAATGAAGAACTGGCTGAGAAAATAGACTCTTCCAAACCCTGAATCTAAACAGACAAGAACATTAGCTCCATGGATGGCCCGGCTGGTCTCTGGGCCCCGCCCCTCGGGGGGTGGACTTTGCTCTGGTTGGGCGGTGCTTACCCTGGTGGGACACGCCCTCTGTGGGCGGGGTGTAAGCGGCGGGCGGTGCGCGAGCTGGCGTGCCCCTGCCGTTTCCTAGGAGATGAAACACACAGGACGCCAGAGCTTCACAAGGGAGCGAAAGAGGTAAGCGGCCGGCGCGGGCGGGTAATCCCGAGCGGGCTGTGGGGCTACCACCGTCGATCCAACCCAGCCCGAGCTTGTCCTGCGAGGCCGGCCCGGCATGCCCCCTCGGCGCCCAGTCCTATCGGGGCCAATCTCTGCCGAGAGACCGGACCTGGACGCCGGTAGGGGAATGACTGGCGGGAGGAGGGTCCCGGGAGAGGCGACGGGCGGGGAGGGTCCGCCGGCGCGGATTGCAGGCGGTGCTTCCCAGGCCCCCTCGACCACCTTTCCGCCGTCTACGCTGCGCGGGGCGGTTCGGAGTGGAGGGTGAGGGTGGGCTATCCGTCAGTGTAAGAGACTCCGAACCCCGAACTTCTCCAGAACCCCATTTCTCCACCTTCTCTGCCCTGCAGCCTGGGGATGGAGGGGACTCGGCGGTTAGGAGTGAGGGGCGGGACTGCGCCTTGGGAAGGAAGCGAAAGTGAGTTCAGAGCTGTTAGAAAATTTAAGAGGAAGGAGATGAAACTGGGTCCAAATCCGGCCCTCGCTGATGCATCCTAAATGACGTGCTGGCAAAAGCGGAATCCTGGCACCGAGTGACCCTGGGGGGGGCGCCCCGCCAAGCCCTCCGCGGGGAGAGTCCTGGAGCAGGTGCCGGGTGCCAGGGGAGCCCTCACCCGCGGCGGCCTGGAGGACGTCCTCGAGGCAAACCCGCTTGACATCGGCCTCGGGACCCTTTAAGGACTTTGGTTTGCGGAGAAGCATCAGAGTGTGATCAAAACTGCCCCTTTACTGCAAATAAGACATTTTAATTTAGGGGCAGGCAAGAGTATTAGTTCGGGAGAAAAAAAAATCTGTGTTCTGTTTTAGTGGTTAAAATCACAGCTCTACAAAGAGATTTATGTAACTGTGTTTAATCTTTTAAAATGAACATTTATTCTAATGATAACGGCATTCTCATAGAGGGAACTGAAAATTATCAGACTAATTTTGACCAGAAAAAGACCCAACCCTTTGAGTCAAAATCGCGGTGGGGAGGAAACCTTACCTGAAGGAGGCCACCTTCACTAAGGCCACAGAGATGGCTTTGGGCAGAATGTTTGATCTCTTGCTTGGTGTGTGTTTCTTTTAGTTTTTAAATAACTTGTAAATGTTCACATAGAGCACATACTTTTATTTTTATTTTACTTTTTTTTTTAGGAGAGAACCTTCGTTCCCCATTATAATAACGGTTTTTCTTATAACTTGGTTAATTTGACGTCTTTTTTTGTTTTGCTTATTAACCAAGTTGGTGATTTTTTAAATGCTAATTCGAGTTGTTTTACAACCCTTAATGCCAGTCTTGGAATAATACCATAATATTGTTTTCCCATGACAAGTTGAACACATCCAAACCTTGTCTATTTTGTGATTGGTGGACATAGGTTTTAACCTCCATTTGCCCTCTGGGCTGGTTTACTTTAATCTTATCTAATCCCTTATTAGCTGGACAAAGCTGTTGAGAATAAAGCCCAAGTTTACAGTAATTGTGCACTTAAGCAGTAATTGTACACTTAGCTAAAAATAAGAAACTAGAATGAGAGGTAAATTATAAGGGTACTCATTAGTCAAAGTCTATCATTGAGACTCTGAAGTGTCTTTAAAAAATCACAAGGGTTATTTAACTCATAAAAAAGTCAATAAATATTGTAGCTCTCTTTTAGGGAATCTGAGTTGCTAACAACTGTTAATTGAGGATCATAGTTGTGTTATATTTTCTTGGTGTTTTTTGCATATATATTTCATATATTCAAGTACATAAGAAATCATGTTAATACATCCTTATTTTGTAGAATTAGTTTTCCACTGGTCAACGAACAATAAATGTAACTTGTAGAGCAGTATTGTGTGTAAGCTGGAGAACCGTAAGCAGTCTGTTCTGAGTTATATATACTAGTTATAAATGCTAGTTTTGACTAGTAATGAGCTTAGGACCTTGCTGTACTACACTGATAAAAGCAGTTGTATATGTGCCATCGGTGAGTAAGTACATGGAAATATTTTTTTAAACTGCCTTCATATCTATTCATGTCCTCCCCCCAAACTGGCTTTTTTTGAGATGAGACTCTCACTGAATTGCCCAGGCTGACTTCTACTTGTAATCCTCTCACCTCAGCCTTCCCAGTGGCTGGGATTACAGGTGTACAGCACTGTGCTTGGCTATGTCCGTGCCTCCTAACATGAGGCCATTGTCCCTATATTTTCAGGGGATAGAAAGGACAGCTAAAGTAATTGACTTCTCACTCTGAAGAGCTGTTTATTTTGTAGTTAATATGACTCAAAAGATGCCTTTCTAGAGCTTATGTTTGAAAGCACAGTATGTAAATTTGATTTTAAAGGTTAGATAAGGCTTAAACTGGACAGATTCTCCAAGAGCTACAAATCAAACCTTTTTAAAAATCTATGTCACAGGGCTAGGGATGTAACTCAGTTGTAGTGTGCTTGCCTAGCATGCATAAGGCCCTGGTTTCAATCCCTATCACTACAAAAACAAATAAACAAATCAAAATCCATGTCATATCCATAATATTTACCACTCACCCCTCAAAACAAAGAAGCTAGGAAATGGTTGGGTTCCATATTTATTCTTCTCCAACTCTTAAGTATTCTCTTTCCTATAACTATCCTCAATTGAAATAACATTTGTGCTTCCAGTGTTTACCTGCAAGTTGGTTAGGTAGGTCTAGGATGAAGTTTCCGTAACAGCCCCTCCCAGAATGATGGGGCTTCCAGGCCAGTGCAGAAAGTCATCAGTGACTCAGTGATCTGTTTTGCTGATGGTACTAGTGTGGATTTAGGGTCAGTCACCCTCCCACCTCAAGGTGGTGGTGGTGGTGGTGGTGTTGGTGGTGATTGATGCTCTCAATAGTGGAAGAAGGAGAGACAGTTAATTCCTTTTCTTCAGGTTGTTTGGCAAATGCAAAATAAACTTTGCTGATTGTTTCTGATGGCCCTCTTGCCTCTTCTGCACTTGTTTCCACTTCCTGGATAGCAACACCTGCCCTGTTGTGGCCATCACCATAACCATGCTTCTGGTGGCAGCGCGTCTTCCATTCCCTCTTCAAGCAGCATGTCTTTCTCAGAACTGCCTCATTACTTTCTGCCTCTAGTGACCTCAATGCTTGGGGAAGCATTACCATGAAAATAATTTGGTTAAAAGAAGAGGTGATGCTGTTATGCGACTTCATTTCTGGATTATTGTTATGAGGGGAGCCCCACATGACTCCTTCTCCCTTAACTTTCTAAGTTCTAATATCTCACACTTTCCCTTCACTGTTTCTTCACTGATGTTTCAGTGTCTTTCCAGGTATCTGGATGACCCAGGTAAGAGCCCCAAGCTTCAGGGTAGGGAGTCGTACCACTTGTGCTTGCCCACTAGGCAGCAGTGCGGTTGTGGTTCAGGGTGAGAAGCAGGGTTAGGAATCTTAAGGTTGAGTTGTGGGACTAACGCTGCATGGTTTTAGAGAATGGATGGTTTGATTGCTTCTGCTGCATCAGTGATTACAACTACGTAAGAACAGGTTGTTTATAAATTGGTGACTACACTTAAAAAGAAAAAAAAAGCTTCAAGTCTAATGTAAGTATTAGGCTGACTCCATCACTGATTCTCTGATTGATCATAGATAGGTCATTTATCCTTCCATGGTTTTATTTTATCATCTTACTGACATGAGGAATATGATATATATTCTCTATATTGCTACCTAACCAAAAAGGATCAGTAAATCTAGAGAGAGCACATTTCCACAAAAGAGAGAGGTGTATGTCACTTTAGCTAGGGTAGCTAGACAAGAGTGGTTAGCAATCTAATGTGCTGGTGATAAATTGCAAAATGCTGATTTAATGAACTCTCAAATGGTAAGAAATAAGTTTTAGTTCATGTTTTGTTAAATCATAGCACATAGTACAAAACAAAACAAATATCCCAAAAGACCTTTAAAAAGAGTGTTTTTTTATACAAAGGGCAAATTAAGAAAAACAAATCAGTGTTTTAGTTTGGAATCATGTACAAAGATTTTACCTTTTTTCCATATTAACAACTTAATATTTTGAATCTGTTCCTATGTATAATATAAAGACCACTTACAAAGACTTTTCTTTTTTTAGGCAAATAGCAAATGATTTGCTGGCATTTGTTATGATAGTTAGTTTAGGCTTAAGTTAAGAAAAATGAAGCCAGGCACGGTGGCGCAAGCCTGTAATCCCAGCACTTTGGGAGGCTGAGACAGGAGAATCACAAGTTCAAAGCCAGCCTCAGCAACGGCGAGGCACTAAACAGCTCAGTGAGACCCTGTCTCTACATAAAACACAAAATAGGGCTGGGGATGTGGCTCAGTGGTTGAGTGCCCCTGAGATCAATCTCTAGTACCAAAAAAAAAAAAAGAAAAAGAAACTCTTACATAGGAATGGAATCCACTGTCATGGTTATGTTTTCATTGTTTTATTTTTCCAAGATTCTAGCTTCAGAGTTAGCATAGCCTTAGTTATTTTCCATGCCTTTGAAGAGATTATTATCTATATGAGGTGGGATACATATTAAATTAATACAAATTCTCTACTATTTAAAGGTCCCACAGAATTCTTCCAAAGTTTCCTATGAACAAATACATTTCTGAAAACAGGAAAAACAGTGTTGTTTTACTTCTCTGCACATGTGTATGTTTCTTTCTCCAGAAAGCCCGCATTTGAAAGCTTTAGGTACTTTGACAACTACAACATATCCTTGTTAGACCTAAATTCCAACATATAATAGAGAAGCAATTTCTCTAATTTTATTTTGTGGCAATAAAAGTGCTACAGTGAGAGAAAAAATAATCTTTGCATGAAGTACTAAATTATAAAAGGCATTGTAAAATTAGCGATCTTTTAAATTAATCGATTTTTTAATTTTAATCGATTTTTAAAATTTTTTAAATTTAAAATTTTTTAAATGGTGCTTATGTTTTGATTTTAACCTTGTGCAACTAAGCACAAAATCTTAGAGCAAGAGATTTCAGTAGGATCAAAGTATGTTATATGCATGTATGAAAATGCCACAATTAATATGCACTGATAATTATATAATTAAAAGAAAATGGATAAAGAGCATAAGTTTTAAAATTCAATAAGGAATACAAGTAATTTTCAACAAAGCAAAACATTTTTTTAAAAAGAATGAGAGATTTCTAAATGCAAAACAAGAATGAAAAATAGGAATGTATTGAAAAATAGTCCCTTAAAATGAAGAACTAAAATCAAACAATGGGAGTAAACTGAGTAGTTACTGCAGCGTAGTAGATACTAGGTGTGTGCTTTAAGGAGGTAATAAAATCAGAACCTAGTAAAACCTGAAGGTACCTGTGCCTTCTAATATGTACAGATCTACAATTCCTTATCTGTGGTTTTGAAATCCACAAAGCTCCGAAAATTAAAAATTTGAAAATAAAATTGTATAGGGGCTGGAGTTGTATACCTCAGTGGTACAGTGCTTGCCTAGCATGTATGGGTTCTATTCTTGCACCACATGAGAATAAGCAATAAAATAAAGGTATTGTGTCCATCTACAATTAAAAAATATTTTTTGAAAATAATCAAATTGTGTATATTCATTCACAACAAAGCAGGACTAAATGGCATGAGGCCATTTTATTTAGTATACATATTATTTAGTATACTTTGCATATAGTTTTTGCAGGTATATTAAGATGCTGCTTGATATTGTAACAATAGTATATGTACCATATTACTTTTCTAAAATATGGAAACTTCTGGATTCCAAAACATATCTGCTCCAAGAGTTTCACATAGGGTTCATGAGCCTTTACTGGATTATGTATGTCAATACATAATACTACTCTTAACTGCTTCATAAATACAGATTGAGCACTGCTAATCTAAAAACCCCAAATCCATAATGCTCTAAAATCTGAAGCACATTTTGAGACATCTTGACAACACAAGATGAAAATTCCACACCTGATCACATGTTCAAGTCATAGTCAAGACACAAACATGCTAAAATGGCATAAAATTACCTTCAGGCTCTGCATAGGGAACAGAAGTGAATTGTTTGTTTAGACTTGGGTCCCATTCCCAGGATATTTCATTATGAAGATGTAAATATTCCCAGATCCCCAAAACATTCAAAATTCCAAATTCTTCGAGTCCTAAATCTTTCATTTCGGATAAGGAATATTCAACCTGTATCATGATTCATTTTTGCTCAGTCAGATAATGACCATTCCTGATGGTAGGATATAAACTAGAAAATTATCTAGGAAGTGGAAAGCTTTAAATTTGGTGAAAGCACTGTCCAAAGGACTGCTTGAAAATTCACTTTCCAGATCCATCCTTAAGGAAGTCTGTACTTGCAGAATACCTAGTTTGAATCTAGACTGTGTCCCTTGTTATTTTAATAATAAATTTCTTGGCTTTGAAGTTCAAAAAGATGATATAAAGCAGTTCTTTCCAAATGTACTTACTTTCAAAAATAAATATTTAAAAGAACATTTTCTGACATTCAAGTTATAATGAAAAATCAAATACAATTTCCATACACATAAGATTAGTACTGTTTTTATTTTCTACTTTAAATTTGTAATTGGTCATGCACTATCAAACTTTATAACCATCAAACATTGAATCAATGTACACACAAAATTTCCTAACTTGGAGGCAAATAAATTATGCAATTTTAAAACTAACCCCCCCCCACAACTTTATAGCCAGATGACAATAAAATATAATAACTGGTCATAGATTTGATCCTAAACTGGACTAGGATCCATTAAAGTATTGTATTCATCTTCAGTAGGGGTAAAGGGCCACAATGTATGTATGTTAACCTTAAATGGTTCAGAAAAAAAAGTTTGTGGTTGTGTGTGCGCATGTGTGTATGTGCAGGGCACTCAAATGATAAGGGAAAATGGGGCAAAACATTCATAATGGGTACCTCTTTGTGTGTTCTCTGTGTTTTATATTGTTCTTTTTATTACCTTATCTATAAACTTGAAATTATTTCCAAATAAAAGGGGTTTTAAAGTTAAAGGTCTATAAACCAGGAGAAAATTACATAAGAAAATACAAAGTGATACAGCCCATGCTCTGCTGACTTCCTTGTTGATCTCAGCTCATAAGCAATAACATAGGCAAATCATTTTTACCTGGCTCTTGACATCTAAGTGCCACTGCCGTGTGTCACTGGGGCAAAGTGTTATCGTAATAATGAAATGATGGATAAAAAAAAGCTATTAGCTATTTTACTAAGCTTTTGTTTTAGTTGGTACTTTTGCTCTTTTTTCAGGGGTGTATGTGTGTGTGTGTGTGTGTATATGTATCAGTGTTTTTTTTGATGCAATAATTGCAAAACTACTCTGCGAGTTCGGGAGGGATGTGACTCAGTGTTTAGAAGATACATATTTATAGTTTCATGGGATCTTTTAGTGTTGAAATGGCATTGTTGCATTGTTATGTAAATTCAGGTCCAGTAGATTGAAAGTTTTGCCTGTGATGCAGGAATTTGGAAGCTGGGATGAAATTCAAACCTCAGTCATCAGAGTTTTCCATTTCTCATTTCTTTATATGAATCAAGTGTGATACTAATTCCATTTAGCACATAATTTTTTCTTGGTTTAATGTAAAAGTAGCATTTTATTTAAATGGAATATGGAGTTCTTTAATGATGTTATTTTCTTCGTATAAAACAGGTTTGCTTTATGTTTACCTTACCTAATTGGGGAAGCTGATCATCTGGGAATGTTTTTACAAAGGGTATAATTTTAAATTTATTATGCTTAATTTAAAATGATGCAAAAATTAATTCAAAGAATAGACATTGTTTAGATGTCATATTTTTCAAGGTCTTATTTTGGGAATAATATAGGTTATAGCCAATAAAAAAAGGAATCAAATAAAATCATTAACCAGTATTGTGCAATCATAAGTTAAATAGCCAGTACAGTGTAAATGAAGCATTCAACAAATGGATGTCATCAGTTTATGTGATCTTCCTTCCACCTGGCACAAATGACTCATTGACAAATGGTACCGACATTCTTGATGATTTCTCTTTGTGCTCTAGGTTGCCAGTAAATGTTTTGCAGAGACACTTCAGTGAAAACTCCTTTTCCTTTTCTTTTTCATAGGGTGTTCATAAGAATGGAAGCAGTGTTTCTTTGCCAGATTCCTTATTGCTGCATCTCATGAACCTACATAATCTTGAGGAAGAGCCTCTATTTAAGGATGACAAACTTGTCACCAGCGTAACAACAACAGAGTGAGGGCCACAGTGAATAAAAATAAAGAAGTGTTTACATTTATATTCAACAAGGAAGTCATTTCAGTCCACAGCTTCTGCTGCATTATTTTTCCAAGATGAACCGATACACGACCATGAGACAGTTGGGGGACGGCACCTATGGGAGTGTGCTTATGGGCAAGAGTAACGAGTCTGGGGAGCTGGTGGCCATCAAAAGGTACGTGGGCATCACTGCCAAGCTTATGTGTGCCACTCAGGTCCTGTTTTCCTTTGCTTGTTTGAGAATATGAACAAGCATCAAGAGCAGTCTAGTTCAGATCCCCTGCTAGTTTGACTAGTGAGCGATGCTATTCTGGAAAAAAGAAAATTACCAAAAAGGTAATTTTAATTACCTTTTCAATCTGTTGTGTTTATCTGTTGGTCATAACAAAATGCCATAAAACTCAGCCTAGTATACATTTCTTTAATTTTCTGCTTTTTCCAGATATACTGAAAAACATGAAGTGCTCTTTGTGAATAATACATTTGGACTCAAACTAAAAGTAATGAATGTTTTTCAGATTTAAAGTTGAGGACTAATAGTGTGGCTCAGTGGTAGAGCAGTCACCTCGTATGTGCAGTGAATGCCCTGGGTTCAATGCCTAGAGCCATAATAAAAAAAAAATTAAGTTGAATACAGAGTAGAGATTATTATTATTTTTAAAACAACAAGCCTCAAAGTAAGGTGGTATTTCAGTGTTAAATTGACTTCAGAATGGCATATATTTTCCTGAGCATACCAATTAAATAGCATTAATTATTGTTAATTATTTCTTTTTAATCTGTTGTATTTATCTGTTGGTGTATAAAAAAATACCATAAAACTTAATGATTTAAAACAAGAACAAATATTTATTAATTCACACAGTTTCTGTGGGTCAGGACTCTAGAGGTGACTTAACTGGGTAGTTCTGGCTTGGGGTCTCTCATGAATTGGCACTGGGATATTAACCAAGTTCACAGTCATCTGAAGGCTTGACTAGAGCTAGATGATCAACTCTCATTGTGGCTCATGCCAGACTGAATGGCTTGAACAACAGTTTTTTTGTATTTGTTTTTGTTTTTTGTTTAGTAGTAGGGATTGAACGCAGGGCTTCTACCACTGAGCTATACCTTCAGCTCTATTTTAAATTTTGCTTGGAGACAAGGTCTTGTTGAGTTGTCCAGGCTGGCCTCAAACTTGCAGTCCTCCTGCCTCAGCCTCTCAATTAGTTGGGTTATAGGTGGGCATCACCATACCCAGCCAAACAACAGAAATTTATTTCCATTTATTTCTTCGCAGTTGTAGAGGATGGAAGTCTAACATCAAGGTGTTGGCAGGACTGGATTCTTCTGAGATCTCTCTCCTTGACTTGCAGACGGCCATCTTCATAGGGTCTTCCCTCTGTGTGTGTCTAAGTCATAACCTCCTTTGTTTATAAAGACACCAGTCATATCAGATTAAGGGTCCTTCCTAAGAATCTCATTTAATTTTAATTACCTCTTTAAAGATCCTATCTCCAAATAATACTCACACTCTGAGGAACCAGGGGTTAGGATTTCAACATGTGAATTTTTTGGGGTGGGGCACAATTCATTACATAAAGGGCTATTGTAACCAAATATCACAGACTGGGTGGCCTTAAACAGCAAATTGATTTGAAACAGCAAATTGATTTTCTTACCATTCTGGAGCCCGAAAATCTAAAGTCAGAGTGTTGGCAGGGGTGGTTCCTTCTACAGGCCATGAGGGAAGGATCTGTTCCAGCCTCTCTCCCTGGTCACAGAGGCCATCTTGTTTCTCTGTTCCTTGGCATCATTATTTCCCTATCCCTGCCTCTGTGTCCAAATCTCCCCTTCTTATAAGGGCACCAGTTATACTGGATTAGGAACCAACTTAATGACTTCATTTTAACTTGATTTTCTCTATGAAGACCTTATCTTCAAATATAGTCACACTGAGGTTCTGGAGATGTGATCTTCAACGTAGGAATATTTGAGGGATGCAATTTCACCCATAACACTCATTCATAGGGGTGATAAGTTTGTACTGGTTGATGGCAAGAGGCCTCCATTCTTCTTCACATGGGCCTCTGAGAACATGGCAGTTGGCTTCCACAAGGATGAGACTGATTACCATGTCCCCCAAAGCATGATAATCTAAAATTTAAATGCTTAACAAATATTTAAAAATATTATTTTCTAAAACATTACATGAATAAGGAAACTATATTTTCAGATTTATTATTAATAAATAAGTAAATAAGCAATGTACAACATATCAGAGGGACTTAATAAAAGTCAGCATCTATTCATGATTTAAAGAAAAAATTCTTAGCAAATAGGAATAAAAAGAAACTTCCCTAATCCATTATTTGGCAGAAGTAGGTTCAGGAATGTTGGCCTGGAGCCCAGATTACCCATGTCCCTGTGCTGATCAAGGTCACACTGGAGCTCCTGACTGCAGAATTTGGGCAGAAACCAAAGAAATGAGTTGAAATTTTTCTCGTTTTTAGATTAAAATGATTTTGTGAATTCCCACAAAGAAATACTTTTTAATACACAGATTTTTTAATAAAAATATTTTTAAAGGCCTAGAAGATACATGCAAAATTCCTGATAGATGTAGTTTCTGGTGAGGAAGGCAGGAGAAAGGAAAGGGGATTAGGTTTTTTTTTTTTTTTTTTTTAATATTTTGTTTAGTTGTAGATGAACACAATATCTTTATTTTATTTTATGTGGTGCTGAGGATTGAACCCAGTGCCTTATGTATGAGAGGCAAGCGCTCAACCGCTGAGCCATAGCCCCAGCCCCGGGGATTAGGTTTTGTGGTATCATGGAAGGTGACCCCCATTCAGTTCTCTATGCCAAATGCTCATTATTTTGTCTGTATGGTAAAAACGTGGTGTTTGTTTTATCCTTCAGTTTCATAAAATGGAGAACTGGTCTCATTTGCACAGACCTAGGCAAAGTCTTGGGAGCAATGACGGGTCAAATACTGTAAGAAGTCAAATAGATTGATGGCTAGGAAGAGGCTGTAATATGTAATTTAGGAACACTTTGGTGATTGAAATATTAAAAACGTCAGCCAAAAGTTACTTAAATAGAGATTTATTTTTCTCACATAATAAAAAGTCTTGGCACAGGTCAGCCACTGAGTTATATATTTTGTATATTATATATAATGTACATTTTATATACATACATCTTTTCATATAGAATGAATTCTATAATGTGAAATATGTGAATATCATCACAGACACAGGCTCTGCTCCCCAAAATAGCTACAGCTGCTGCAGGCATTAAGTATGAGTTCCAAGGAAGAAGAATCAGAAAGGGCTGAGGCCAGTTAGTTAGTTCACTTTTTTAAAATTTGAGAAGCAAAAGTTTTCCCAGGGTCCTATCAAGAGGAGTTCTGATTACTTCTTATTGGCCAGAGGGTCACATGACACACCTAGCTACGTGGAAGGCTGGGAAACTGAATACTTGTCTGGACATTATGTATCCATGTAGCAAAGCTGAGCTCTGTCTGTAAAGAGGAAGAGAAGAAGGGTTTTTGGACACTTAGCTCAGGGTTTCTGCGACCCCCTATCTGCCAGTGTTCTCACTGAAGCAAGGATAGAGCAGAAATTAATGAGTCTTGCGGAAGACTTGAGAAAATTTAAAAATTCACAGCACGAAATGGTTAAACTCTGATTTTACTTGGTGCTCAGGACAAAATGAAGACACGGGAGACATGTTACTGTGCATTGAATAAGTCAAGAGATCACAACATAAAGTATGCTAAGTCCTGTGATGGGAGATGTTGGGTCCTACAGGAATACAGAGAAGTGATACTAGAAAAGTATTATAAAAGATTCCCCACAGAAAAGGAGACCTCAAGAATGAGAGAGCAATTATAAAAACAGGAGGGGGATGGGTTGGTGATTTAACTCAGTGGTAGAGCACTCGCCTAGCATGCACAAAGCCCTGGGTTTAATGCCCAGTGCATGCATGCAAGTGCGCGCACACACACACACACAAAAGGGTAGGGGTAGGGAAATGATCCCAGCCAGTAAGAATGGTGTGTATGAAGGCTTAGAGGGAAGAGACTATTAAAATGACTATAGGCAACCATATTTGCAAACCAAATTTTATATTTGCATTTAAAAGCTCAAAGGTCTAACCTGGTAATTTGGAATTATCAGTTGAGCATTCCTAATCCAAATATCTGAAATTCAAATGATCCCATATATGAAATTTTTTGAGCACTAATAGTATACCATGGTGGAAAATTCCACAGTGACCTCATGTGTGGAGTTACATGACATCACAGCTAAAATGCAGGCACACGAAAAAGGTTTTATAAGATTACCTTTAAGCAGGGCACAGTGGCGCACACCTGTAATCCCAGCACTTTGGGAGGCTGAGACAGGAGAATTTTGAGTTCAAAGCCAGCCTCAGCAATGGTGAGATGCTAAGCAACTCAGTGAGACCCTGTCTCTAAATAAAACACAAAATAGGGCTGGGGATGTGGCTCAGTGGTCGAGTACTCCTGAGTTCAATTCCCAGAGCCAAAAAAAAAAATTACCTTCAGTCTATATGTATGAAGTGTAAATGAAACATAAAGGAATTTCATATTTAGACTTGGGTCTCATCCTCAAGATATCTCATTATGCATACACATGTATTCCAAAATCCAAAATTTGAAATACTTCTTGTCCCAAGCATTTCAGATAAGGGGTACTCAACCTGAATTAGTCTGCAAATGGTGACTGAAACTCTATAGAGGGTGATACAAAGAAGTCCTCATACAGGTGGCTGAGAAACCCCAGCATATAAAGGGTGGGTTCTGGAATAGGGTCTTATAAAGAACACTGAAACAGGGAGAGGCCAGGAGAGTGTAGAAAATAACTAATCCGAGGGGTAAGATTTTAAAAAGGAGAAGTATTCAACTGGAATATAAGTAATAACTAGTGACTGAAATGATCTGTATCATTTAGGATGCATTTTGCTGCAAGTAACAAATACATAAGCTAATAGAAAGTAAGAAAATGATGACTTAAATAAGTGATTTGTTTATCTGACATATCAAGAGATCTGAAGTTTTGATTCCAGAGCTCTTTTAATGAATGATGCAACAGGGTACCCAAAGAATACACATCTTTTCTATCTTCTTCATACTGAGCAGTTAACACTTTTTTGTTCAAACGTGTCACCTAATGACCACATTTTGGCTACTTCATCTTGAGCCATTACATCTATATTCAAGATAGGAAGAAGGAAGAACTCTTCTCCTGTCCTCTAACAGAAAGTATTATTCCTTATCAGAACCCTGAGGACTTCCCTCTCATGTTATTGGCTGGAATTGGGTCTTTGTCTCCGTACTTCCAAAGGAGGCTGGCTGAACAGTATTTAGTCTTATGTCCTCTAGAATACAAGGCAAAAGTAAAGTGCTAGAAATGGCCTTTTGGTATCCAAACAATATTATCTGCCATCATGTTCCTTGGATTTGGGGACTATGACATAACTGGTGGCTACAGTGAATGTCAGTCTGGTGAAACTGTAGAAGAGATAAGCCAGACTCCGTAAGAGAAGACTGCAGTAGAACAAAGAACAGAAGGAAGTATGGTCATGGCGGTACTGGGCTTTGAATAATTGTGAAGAATGTGTAACCAGGTAACTGAAGTCACAAAAGAATTGCCAAATAGCAGTCAGAGTTCACTTGAGACTTCATGGGACAGGTGTGCAAGTGGAGCCTGTGGGAGCACTTACATGACTTTTCTCATGAGCTGTAGGGAAAGCAGAGACCAGAGGATGTTCAGTGAGAGTGGTGGAAAGCTGGGAGAGGGAGGTGCCTTGAGAGGACAGTGAAGAAAGGCTGACCATAGGGTGCCAGCTGGATGAGGAGGCAAGCAGAGCCAAGCAGGCCACTGCAAGAACAGCAAAGACTGAGGATGGGGAGAGTCCAAGGCATCACAGGCTAATGATGGTGAAAGGGCAGGAGTTAGGGCCAGAGTCTGGCATTTTTAAAATTGAGGTCTTGGAGAGCAGCCATCCCTTGTGATGACTGAATGTGTTCGAGTGACTATGACAGGACAGAAGAGAGCATTTTGGAGTCGGGGACCTGTGAAGCCAGGCTGCTGGCAGGACTGTCCATGTGGATGTTGAGTACAGCCATTACTCCTCGAGGTTCCAGACAAGGGAGACTCAGGATGGTGCTCACCTTGAGTTGCTTACAAGAGTCGCTCAAGAAGACTTTGCCATTTCCTCAGGCCCCAGGCAAAGGAATGAACTTTACCTGGAAATGACCTGTCAGACCCCTTAATTTCTATTCTCAACACATCCCTGTTTTTTACCAGAACCACTCACAACCCCTAATATCCAATTAGGACCATCATCTTATGCTTGATGACATAATCTTAGCACTCCCAAGTTAGGCCACAAACATTATAGGTGCAGATGGGGAAGAGCTGCCTATCCTTGATCTTCAAAGTGGGCAGTAAGCACATCCCCTTGAGAAGAAGTAGATTATATGGTAAGAGGGATTTTTCATTCTAAAAACCTTTTACAGCAGAACGAGGAGTTGGGTACGGGGGCGGGGTGCAGTAAGAACAAGACAAGCTCAGTGAACAATGAGGTGAAAGCCCGAGTGGAGACCCAGGGCTGGCGCAGCACGGAGGTGCCCAGGAGAAGTGGGGTGTGCATGGCGATGGCAGATGACCAGTGGGGTGGTCCAGTCTGAGAATATAAGCATGGGAAAGAAAGATTGTACAGTTATATGCCACATGACATTTTGGTCAATGATGGACCACATGTAGAGCCACACACATGCACCATGGACCATGTATGCCACAGTGTGCTGCATGACGATGTGTGTGAGGGTGCACCACAGAGCGTCTGTGTATAGTAGGCTCACCATCTAGAGTGAGAAAGTGCACTCTAAGATGTTCACACAAGGACAAAATGACTTAAGGACACACTGACCAGAAGCTAGCCCTTAAGCACACACAGCTGCACTTAATTCCATAAGAAAAGCTTTTCAGCAGTCTAGAGATGCAGTCAGAACTGACCAGAATGTGTTGAGGGTGAGTGAGTAGAAGTATAAAGAATAAAATAAAAGGTTCTTTTTTGAAAATGCCCTTTGCAGAATTTTAATTTATGGCAATGCTTATCTGCTGCCAAAAATAAAAAGAAAAGCTATAACAGCAGGGCACAAGGGCACAGCTACTCAGGAGGCTGAAGCAAGAGTGTCTTTGAGCACCAGAGTTCAAGGCCAGTCTGGGCAACAGAGAGACCCTGTCTCTAAACAATAGCAAGAAGGGAAAAACCAAGACTCAGAAATATACTTCAGATTTCAAAAAATTCTAACATAACAGTTCATGCTAGGCATGGTAGGAAGATTCCCTCATCTCATTGAGACCAATGTTTATTAAGCTCTGCCCTGAAGGACTTGAGTGGCGACTCCATTTTTGAGGTTTTCTGGTATGTCGGAGCCTCTGTCCTCAGTGAGCCACCTGTGGGTACAGAAGTTCATCTAATCGTTTAGCAAATATTTATTGAGCACTTGCCATGGGTCACAACCAGATGTAGACACCTGAGAGTGCCCCATGGAACTTACATTTGGGAAAAGGGGAGAAAGGTTAAATCTAGTCAGTATATAACTAGGTGTTAGAAGGTGGCGAGCGCTGTGCAGAAGAACCAGGGCAGGAAGGTGACCTAGGAAAACAATGTCACCATTTTCCTACCAGGAGTGTTTGGGAGTAGCCATGAAAATTAGCTCAAGGCATTAAAGAAATAACAATTGGTCTGAACTGGACTTTTACTTCCTTTAATCAGCCAGCTCTTTCTAGCTGTTTCTGTCTGCCTGAAGCTTATTATTTTGTCTTTATATGCAAGTACCTTCTCTCTTCCCAGTCTCAGCTGACACTATCTTGTCAAAACAGCCTGACTATTGAATCTAAAAGATCCCCCTGCTGTTCTAGCTCATGGTCCCTATAACTAATTTCTACTTCTATTTTGTGTTTACTTGTCTAAAGTTTATTTCTTCTAATAGATAGGATCTCTGACTGGTGCATTCTTCTGGTACCTAGTGGGAGTCAGATGAATGGACAAATAAGGAAAGATGGCAGGAACCTAAAAGGAAATGCCTTTTATTAGCTATACTAAGAAGCTGGATTGTCTTTGGGATAATTATTGTGCAAGGAAACATCTGTATTTGTAATTAATAGATGCATGTGTCATCTTGGGAGGAAGCATTGCTGAGGAGAAGTAGTAATCGCTGGAAAGAAAGAACCATATTAGTAAATATGGATGAAGAGAATACAGATTTTACAGGTAGAATCAAAGTGTCACTTACTACTGAATTATGAAAAGTAATTGAGTATATTTTTATCTGGTTTCTACAAGATTAGATACTTTTTAAATCTTAAGAAGTTCTTTTTAAAGAATCATAGATAATATGTGCCATTTGGGATGGATGTGACCATTTTATTAAATGGATTTTCTTTTATAGTTATATTCTCAATTGATTTTTAAATTTTAAATTCAGCATTATACTACATTTATCTTTTACATTTTAGTAAGAAATCTTATGACTCTATAACACTGAAAAGTATCTTTAGGTATGCTAGTAAACCCTGTTTCATCTTCTTCATGAATTTCTAGTACTTGAGTATCTATAAATGAATTTCTGATTCATTAAGGACATTTTAGGTGATGCCCTGTATGTCTTATAGTCTATCATAGAGAATTTATAAAAATAAGAATATCTACTATTACTAAGTCCTGAACTAAACAGTTTGCAATATGTTTTTTTCTTGTGCAGTAGCTTCTTTATGATTAAGGAACTTGAGGCACAGAGGGGCCATGAGGTCACTCATCCAAGGTAATAAGTCAGTGAGCTGCTGAGCCAGGGTTTGCATCGAGGCCATGCAGTTCCACATCTCATGTTCTTAACCATGATGTGCTCCCAGTTCTTTCCTTGGTTCCTCACGTGTGTGTTATACCCTGGTAGAGGCTCTGGATCATGAGAATTATCTAACTAATAAGGTAGCAGCACTAAGCTTCTTGAGGATGGTCTAGAACATCTTTGTAGGAGATTATAATACTAAATTAAAGCAGTAGGGCCTATGTGGTTTTTGGTTTTCAAAATAAAGCTTGTGTAATTGCTACCCCTGAAGAAACATTTTTTAGAACGTTTCCTATTTGATATAGAATAGACTACAAATCTATTCATATACAAATACAACTTCTATCTATGGTATACATAGTGGAATTACTTCATTACTCTAAATATACTCTTGGTATGTGTCTCTAGTGGTAACCAACACTGGGATGGAGGAGGGGAAGGAAAGGACAAAATCTAGGAAAGGCCCTGGTTCAGCCTCCAGTACTAAAGAAAGCAAGCTGCTTCTAAAGCCTTGTTACTCTGAATCTTTAGGCTTAAGCCCTTTAACTTTATGCTCCTCTTTTCTAAAGCTAAGGTAATGATATAAAAGTTGTCTGATCAAATCATTGACTAAATTTGCTACCACACCTTGTGATTCTTCCCCTGTCCTTATCCCTTTCTGAAGTATAGTGTTGCCTTTTTTTTTTTTTTTTTTTTTGGTACTAGGGAGTAAACCCAGGGGCGCTTAACCACTGAGCCACATCCCCAACCCTTTTTATTTTTTATTTTGAGATAGAGTCTCACTAAGTTGCCTAGGACCTTGCTAAATTGCTGAGGCTATCTTTGAACTTGCGATCCTCCTGCGTCAACCTCTGAATTCACTGGGATTATAGGCGGGCGCCACTATGCCTGGCTCATATCCATTTTTTAAGTTCCAAAAGGAGAGGAAACGTGGAGGACCCTTTAAGCAAAGCATAACTAAACTGATTAGGAAAATTGTAAGGACTCACCCAGAAAGGAAGATTAATGGTAATGCGTCTTTGTGCCAAAGCAGAATGTCAGAGAAGAGGCAAGAGCCTGTACCAACAGCCTTGAGAGGCCAAGGGAGCCGATCTCCTTTCAGAAATTAAACTAAAAAGAGAAGCATGAGCTCCCCCTAATTCATACTTTGGACTCCTCCACCCTGTATGTTAAACATTTCCTTTATTTATTCCAGGATGAAGAGAAAGTTCTATTCTTGGGATGAATGTATGAACTTGAGAGAAGTGAAGGTAAAATCTTGGAGATAAAAAGCATCTGAAGCCCTCACGCTGTCTCAGGCCTGGAGGCAGCAGCAAGGAGAGCATTCTGTTCTCTGCGGGAAGCATTCCAAAGATAATTGTGTTTGTTTTCCTTTACCTTCTTGGAGACATTTCTCATGACTTCTTGCTCTGACATTAGCGGAGAACAGAACATAACTATCTTCATATTTGAAACTTCTCTCACTTTTAAAAGAGCATTTAAATTCACATTATCTAAAGACAGACAACTTTTCAAATTACGACATACTATCTCCTTATATTTTTTTCTATTTAACTTGTGACAAATTTTTGGAGACTTTTACATAGAGTTGTTTTTTTTTTTAATTTTTTTTAAAGTATTTATTTTTTAGTTGTAGGTGGACACAATATCTTTATTTTATTTTTACGTGGTGCTGAGGATCGAACCCAGTGCCTCCCGCGTGCTAGGCGAGCACGCTACCACTGCGCCATAATCCCAGCCCCCGACTTTTACATAGAGTTTTACATGGCTAAATCAGAAAAAAAAGTTAGACCTATTAAATAGACTGAGGAAAAAAGTGACTGATTAAAAATGTTTGGTGGCTACTGTTGACTTGGTTTATTTTTGCACTTAACATTCATTATTTAAAATATTTGCTACTTGTTTTAAGCAGGTATTCTAAGATGGTTTTTACATTATGGAGATATTAAAATGTAGTTCACTAAATAATTTAGATGAAATGGAAAATTATTTAAGGTAGTTTTCATACCTACCATTGATAAGATTTTTCCAACTTCTATAAATTTGCTTAAGAATTTAAATGCTTTGTTGTTTTGCAGTCTCTGAAGAAACTTAATCATGCCAATGTGATTAAACTGAAAGAAGTTATCAGAGAAAATGACCATCTTTATTTTATATTTGAATATATGAAAGAAAACCTCTATCAATTAATGAAAGACAGGTATGTCTTAATTTTATGTAAACTATATTTTCTGTATTATTTCTTCCATGAATTTCTTGGATCCTTTGAATATGCCATACTTTATGATATATAGATTTATCACTCCAAGAGGTGGATTTAAATAATTAGTTATTATTTTTATTGAATGGTAGCACTTTATACCAAAGGACCAACTGTGACATAGCCACTACTCTTCTGTTGTAATTCTGCAGAACTGAAGGTAAATATTTTTATATAAACATACCTACCATTTATGCTTTTTAAAAAAAGTCTACCTATAGTGTAATACTCAGTAATAAAGTTGGCCTTAGGCAAAAGTAAGGAAATCATCTTCATTGTCCTCTCAAGCATCTTATCACAACATCTGATCTTAGAGAGGCTGGGGACTAGCTTTAGTGCTTCCCATCATGCCCCATGCCTGGCGCAGCATTGCAAAAAAGAATGGAGAAAGGAATGAAGTGGCTCTCAAGAAAGGACCTAATAAAGTCACTCATGAGAATGCATATGTGAGTGCTAATTACCAACCCTAAGGAAATTCTCGTTTTAATTGTTAAACCCGTAGAAAGAGTCTCTAAAGGTCAAAATATTAATTATTGGTCACTTTAATTGTTGGCCTGGCAGAGATTCATATTTGGCAGTCTTAATTGAGTCCTTATTAAAGTCTTACTATGGACATTATGTGAATACCAACTAAGTTGCGTTGTCAATACCATAGCCATTAGTCATATGTAGCTACTGATTCTTGGAATACCTAAGTTGAACTGTGGTATTAACATACAATCAATTACACACCAAGATTGGAGAACTTGGCACACAAAAAAATAAATTTATTAATCATTTTTACATTGATTGAAATAACTTAATATGTATAAGTTTATTTATGTGTCAGTTAAAAATAAAGTAAAACAAAAATTTTTTAAAATTTTTTTAGTTGTTGATAGACCTTTATTTTATTCATTTATTTATGTGTGGTGCTGAGAATCGAACCCAGGGCCTCACACATGCAAGGCAAGTGTTCTACCACTGAGCCACAACCCCAGCCCTGAAAAACAAAAATTTTTAAATGTCTCAAAATTAATCTGTTTCATTTGCTTTAAAAATGTGGCTATTAGAAAACTATGTCAGTGACTTACATTTTTAACTATTACTGTACTTCTGTTGGATTTCATTTATTAACATTCAGTATAAAACTGAAATATGCATGCCCCTTAAAACTCTTAGAGCCTACATAATACAGATTTCGTAGACCACTGGCTATCTGATAGTGATTCAGTTTTCCAATTTACTTTGCTCGTCTTGGGACAGTTTAGAATTTAGCTATTGAAGCTAAGCTGTGGAGTCATTGTAGGTGCCCTTCAACAGATGAATGGATAAAGAAACTGTGGTATATATACACAATGGAATATTACTCAGCCATAAAGAAGAATGACTTTATGACATTTGCCAGTAAATGGATGGATCTGGGAGACTATCATGCTAAGTAAAATAAGCCAATCCCCCAAAACCAAAGGTCGAATATTTCTGCTGATATGCAAAAGCTAAACCACAATAAAGTGGAGGAGCAGGGGCAAAGGGGAAGAAGAGAAATTCAGTTGATTAGACAAAGGGGAATGAAGGGAAGGGAGGGAGAATAGGAATAAGAAAGACAGTAGAATGAATGACATAATTTTCCTATGTTCATATATGAAAATACCTAAGTGAACCCCCCCATTGTGTACCTCCACAGGAATGGAGTCCTAATTAGAGTAAGATATATTCCATGCTTGTATAATATTATCAAAATGGATTTTACTGCCATGTATAACTAAAAAGAACCAATAAAAAAGAATTTAACTATTGAATATTTGTGAAATATATTCACTGTTGGATTTGAGTTTTTATGAAATATCAGAACACACTTTAAATATATGGCCTTTAACACTATGAATCTATAAATTATAACATTAGCCAGTATCTTAAGACCAACAAAGGCTAACAAAATTTCATGACTGTGTATTCATTTCTTCCAGAAACAAATTGTTCCCTGAGTCAGTCATCAGAAATATTATGTATCAGATATTACAAGGGCTGGCGTTTATCCATAAACACGGTAGGTTTCTTTTCAGTCTGATTTCCCTGCCTCTGTATTGTCAAGATCACACACAAGAATCGTATGCCAACTGTTCAGTAATGTGGGTATGTGCCTATCTATACACAGAGACTTTTTATAATTTCATAATTCTATATGAAGTAGGATATAGAATAGACCAATAATTTGTTAAAACAAGACAAAATTGCCAGTATATTAGAAAGCATGGAGGAAAATCTCAGTTATATAAATATGTATTTGGTTAGTTCGCTAAGATTTCATGGATTAATGTCACTGGCTTTGAAGTGATACAAAATGTTTAGGGTTTAAAATCCTAGTCCCAAAGCTGCATGAAATCCTCTCATAAAAATCACCTGCAATTCTTCCAAGTGGTGAGGTCATCAGAGTCCAAGCCATCTGTGTCCAACCAGTAAACTGAGATCTGCTAGGAGGGCTTCGATGTTCTTACTCCTGGCTTTCCTGCTTCATTTTCTTTGGACTGCCCATTATCCTTGGTAACTAACCATCAATCTTATATATTTCTTTTTTTTTTTTTTTTTGTACCAGAGATTGAACTCAGGGGCACTCCACCACTGAGCCACATCTCCAACCCTATTTTGTGTTTTATTTAGAGACAGGGTCTCACTGAGTTGCTTAGTGCCTCACCGTTGCTGAGGCTGGCTTTGAACTCATGATCCTCTTGCCTCAGCCTCCCGAGCTGCTGGGATTACAGGTGTGCACCACCGTGCCCGGCTATCTTATATATTAAATTGATAATGTAAGCATTGGGTTTCTCATTGCTGAAGCTACTGGGGAGAACTGAGCTAAAATAATTTTAAAAATAAAGAAATAATTTCAAATATGTGGAGTTCCATTTTGTTCCAATGGCTTTTTCAAAATAAGTGATTATTCTCAAGGAATCTTGTGTTACACTGCATTGTGTCACAGGACTGGTGAGACCAGCTACACTGACTTAAGGCTGATGAGGAAGTGACCCCAAGTGTTAATCAGGCTCCCTCTCTCTGGGCCTCAGCCTCCTCATCTCTTACCCAGTGATGATAGCAGTAGCTCCTCGTTAAAGTCGTTCCCTTTAGCGGAGACAGTGCAGTGTCTATCCTTGTGCCTGAAAAGGCTGGATTACAGATAGAAATACATGTTAAATGTGTGCTTTTCTGCAAACTTTCTTACCAAATCACTTTGAAAGCAGCATCCCTGCATCTCATCACTTTCAAACAATAAATGTGGGTTTTTTCTAGCACCATGTTTAATAACAACAGAGATTCAGTTATGTTTTGTTTATGAATCAAATAAAGCCGTGTTTAAACATGATGATTTATTATGTCTTTCTTCTCTGTTTTGCCAAGGCTTTTTTCACAGGGACATGAAACCAGAGAACTTGCTCTGTATGGGCCCAGAGCTTGTGAAAATTGCTGATTTTGGACTTGCAAGAGAATTAAGGTCACAGCCACCATATACTGACTATGTATCTACCAGATGGTATGTAGTTTATACAACTCTCCTGAGGCTTAAGTTTATATTGAAGTTTTCCTGTCTTTCTGGAGGTTCCATATTGGGTATTTAAAACAAAATACAGAAATGAATTTGTTTAGGAAGAAGGAAGAAGTGGTTCATCTATTCTGATTGGTGAAATAAGAGAAAGAGAAAGGATTCATACTCAAGAGGATGGCAAGTTGGAGGCCAGGCTGGATAACTTAGTGAGACCTTGTCTCAAAGTTAAAATTTACAAAGCTAGGTTGGATGTAATGCAGTGTAGAGTACTTGCCTATCATGTGCCAAGCCCTGGGTTCAATCCTCAGTACTGCTATGAAAGAAAGAAAAAGAATCTCACTTATTCATTCAGCAAATATTATTGAACACCTACTATGAGCCAAACATTATTTTATGCACTGGGAACACAGACATGAACAAAATAGAAAAAAAAAAATTGCCTGCTTCATACATGACAGCCTGTTTTTAGAAATGAACTAAGCCGGGCACGGTGGTGCAAGCCTGTAATCCCAGCACTTAGGGAGGCTGAGACAGGAGAATCGCAAGTTCAAAGCCAGCCTCAGCGATGGCGAGGCGCTAAGCAACGCAGTGAGACCCTGTCTCTACATAAAACACAAAATAGGGCTGGGGATGTGGCTCAGTGGTTGAGTGCCCCTGAGTTCAATCCCCGGTGCCAAAAAAAAAGAAATGACCTAAAAATATCATGAGTCCCAAAAGGAAGACCCACCTGTTCACCAAAAGACATGTAATAGCAAACTACCTGCAAACTACCTGCATATCCATCCACAGTGGCGCAGTGTACTCACCCAGTGGTGCAGAGGTGAGGGGGCAGTAGAGTTGGGGTGAGTGCATGGCAGGTCTTCTGGGAAGCTAACAACATGCCCCTTGACCTGGATGCTGGGTCCATGGGTGTGTTCTATTGTGGAAATTCATCAAACTGTCCTCTTATAATATAAGAGCATTTTCCTGTATGTATATTATATTCCAGTAAAAATAAGAATGAATACGTATGCATATGCATATATACATATATCACATACATATATGTATATATATGTGTGAGACAGTATTTTGGAGAGTTAAAATATGGAGAGGAGACGGAGTTGGAGGGAGAAGGGGAGGGAGAGGGAATATTGCTAATCTAATGGAGGGTCTCACTGAGAACAGGCCTGGAAGAAGTGCTGGGGCAAACAGGAGCTTTCAGACAGAACACATGGTAAAAGTAAAGGCTCTGAGGGGCTGAGGTTGTGGCTCAGTGCTAGAGAGCTTGCCTAACACATGTGAGGCACTGGGTTCAATTCTCAGCATAACATAAAAAAATAAAGGCCTTGTGTATCCATCTACAACTAAAAAAATTTTTTTAAATAAGTAAAAGTAAAGGCTCTGAGACAGAAATGTGATCCTAGTAAATTCTGTAAAGCACAGAACTAATGGGGAGCATAGTCGTAGGAAATGAGGTCAGAGAGTTTGCAGGATGGCCAGATCACACAGCGTCTTGTAGGTCACTGTCAGGACGAGCTTTTGAATCTGAGCAAATGGGGGTGCTTCAGGAAGGTTGTATGAAGAGCCGGGCCAGGATCTGCCACTTTTGACAGGCATCACTGTGGCTGCCATGCTGAAAACGCATTTTAGGGGATGGAGGGCAGAAGCAGAGAGGCCAATAATTTGGGCAGGGAAAGATGGTGACCTGGACCTGCTGGCCACATGGATGGTGAGAACTGTGGGACTCTGGATGTGTTTCCCCATGGAGCAGGGTGGAGGATAAGAGGCAGGAACCAAACACTCCAAGGTTTTTGTCCTGATTATCTGGAAGGATGAAGTCACCACTGGTTGAGATGTAGAATGCTGTGGAGGCTTTGGCAGGAAAAGCACAGTTCTGTTTTGGGTTGAGTGAGATGCCCACGAGACAGCCAGTAGATGCCAAAGTGGATGGTTAGACCTGTGATCCAGAGGTCCAGGAGCAAAGGCTGGGTTGGAGACGTCAGTTCAGAAGACCTCAGTATTAAACTCTCAGGATTGGCTGAGCTCACCAAAGGAAGAAGTGTGGTTAGAGAAGAGGTCTGGGGATGAGCCTGGACAGAGCGACTGTGTGTCCCTGTTTGCCCAGGCAGTCTCAGCTGATGCCGTTATTAACACACTTCCTGTTTCCTCCGGGGTCTTTTCCATAAAGTTAGAGACATGTGAATAGTGAGCCAAGTTTGCATCTTGACACATGGCAAAATATGAAAGATGGCTGGTTTTTTCCCATCTTTCCTATTCCCTTCCTGAAGAGTGTGACAAATGTGTTAGCCAAGAGTGGCCCTCAGTGACCTCTTCCAGGGTGGGTGTTAACAGAAGTATTTGACACTGTTCCCTCTGCCGGCCATATGGCATACCAGCCACTTGTACCATGGCCTAAGCCATAGCTTTGAGATGCCAGTTGGTGGCATCATGGGTGCACAGGACGGGTAAGTGGTCATTGCTCATCATGTACTTATGGGGCATATCAAAAGTAGTTTGAAGGGGCTGGGATTGTGGCTCAGTGGTAGAGCGCTTGCCTTGTACACATGAGGCACTGGGTTCGATCCTCAGCACCACATACAAAATACATAAATAAATAAAATAAAAGTTTAAAAAAAATAGCTTTAAGCCTGCATGGTGGTGTACACCCGTAACCCCAGTGACCCAGGAGGCTGAGGCAGGAGGATCACAAGTTCAAGGCCAGCTTGGGCAACTTAGAGAGAACTTGTCTCAAAATTTGAAAAGATAAAAAGAGGCATGTAGCTCAGTGGTAGAGCACTGAGTTCAATCCTCAATACACCTCCCACATACACAAAAATTGAATATTTTTTCTACAGTGATTATTACAAAGTATAAACCTACAACTATTTTCTTGTTTGTTGTTAAAGTCTAAGTTGTGTCTCCCTAAAAGATACGTTGAAGTCCTAATCCTGGTACATGTGCATGTGACCTTATTCTAAATTGGGTCTTTGCAGACATAATCAAGCTAAGCTGAGGTCATACTGGAGTCAGGTGGGTCTTAATCCAGTAAGACTGGTGTCCTCATAAGAAGATAGACAGAGAGAGCCATACACAAAGACAAGTGAAGACACCCAGGAGAGCAGTAATGTGCAAAGATCCAGGTGGTATTTCCTAAGCCAAGGATTGCCAAAAATTTAGCAACACCAGAAGCTGGGAGCAAGAGTTGCCTAGAACAGATTTTCCCCTAGAACCTATAAAGACCACAGCCACACCAATGCCTCAGTAGCAGACTTCCAGCTTCCAGAACTGGAGGAATAAATTTCTGTTGTTTTCTAGCTTGTGTTACTTTGTTCAAACCACTCTGAGTGAGGAGTACATTTGGTGGTGCTTTCTTAAGAAATCATTTTGCATTGAAATCTTTTATCAGTAATAATTTCCAAAAAGAAAACAGCATATTTAGCAAAAAAAGTATTTTTCTCTTTCTTAAGAGAAGTTGCTGATGAACTTACACAAAATTTTTGTTGACATCTGCCATCCAGAGGGGCCATAGTCGCTGAGCTAGTGAAAACCAGAACACACAAATCTCCCCAGGCAGTGCTAACATCTGTTTGAAAATTTAGTAGCATTTTAAGAAGACTGGTAAGGACAGCTTTTAGCAAGGGCAGCTTCAGATGGAGTTGCATTATTCTAGGAGGCAATGCTAAGCTAATTTCACTCCTCTTCGCGTCCATCTTATGCAAGTATGGAAGGTGAAGTGATTGGCTGTAAGTGTGAGGCTGCTTTATTGGAGGAAGTACACACGGTTAATGACGCCATTTTAAAACAAGTGTCTTCAAAGGCTTCAAAGGAAAAAATCAGTTACTTTATTTCTAGCAATGACTTAATTTTTCATTGTAATTCATAGAATCACAATGAAACTTTGTAGGCTCATTCTGTGAAAGGTGAAAGATCTGGCATTACTGTGAATGCTACCTTAATTTCAAAAAAAAATAATTCTTCATTGAAAACGAAAGTATTATTTTGCAGTGATAATACAAATACAAATTTACACAAGCTTGACTTCATAAGAACAATGTTCTACTAAATCAGGAAGAAACAAAGTAGAAATGGACTGGCTATAATGCACGTCAGTTTTGGAACTGCATCCACACAAGCTGTGCTGTTGTACCAATCAAAATATAAACCATCATCAGAATTTACAAATCACACACACACATACAGAGGGAGAGTAACTGAACTACAAAATCTTTTGATGATACTGAAGTTCACTGAAGAACTTGAGCACAGCAGTATGTGCTTTCTCTCCTTGCTGTCTGTCAGAAGAATTACTTGTTGTCTTTGAAGAATTACTTTGTAACCCAATTTAGATGGTTTGACAGTGGCATCTAGGTTCTTTGTAAACAAGTTCTTTAAATTTTGGTTGCATTGTGTTCCACATCACTTGAAAATCTTCAATCAGAATTTTCAATAAACAGGGGACCAAAAATCCAAAGCCTTTGAAGCTTATAACAAATTGCAATTATTGAAAACAAAGTCTGAATTCAGGAAGTCAATAGTTATCCTACAAAAGCAAGGGAGGTACTGAATAAATTAAATGATAAAAGTTCAAATAATATAGTAGCTTTACTTTTTAAAATGTGTAATTACATTTGGAAAATCTCTTGAGGCAAGATTCTTTGGAAGGACGTCCTATTTTTAATTGGATAAAATAGATTCTATATTGAAACGGAATGAAAGTGAGAATACTTAGTGTTTCTGTGTCTAAGTTTTATCTGATAAAAATATTTGTCAAAACATAATAACAAGCGTTGATGAGAATGTGTAACAGCAGAATCCTAATAATGCTGCTGGGGATGTAAACTGATAACAGATGCCTTGGGAAAGTCCACAGTTCCTCAGTGGTTAACCATGTTCACTGTGTGGTCCAGTAATTCCATGCCTGGGTAGACACCCAGGAGAAAACACATGTCCACACAAAAGCTTAGCATGGATGTTCAAGGCAGCATTATCCATAATAGCCAAAAGCAGAAATAACCCAAACATCTATCAACTGATGGATGGATAAATAAATGTGGCAGATTGATATAATAGAATTTTTTCAGCAATAAAATGAAGGACTGATACATGCTACAATATGGACACACCATGGAAACATTATGTTAAGTGAAAGGAGCTAGTTACAAAGGCCCGGATTACGTATGATTCCATTGTTGTGAAATGTATGCAGTAGGCAAGTGGAGATGGAAATTTCATTAGTGGCTGCCTAGAGCTGGGGACAGGATATTAGGGGAGAGAGAGATAAGAAAGATAAAGAAAATGTCTTAAATGTTAATGTACAGCTGTGAATATACGGAAAGCTATTGAATTGCATAGCTTAAAGGATGAATTGTATATTGTGGGAATTATCTCTCAGGAAAGCTGTTAAAAATACTTGTCAAAGAAGGAACCCTGAGTGAAAAAAAAAGGACTGCTGCAAAACATTTGGACTGCAATATCTTCACATTTCAATGTGGAAAATGAAGTTAGAATTGAGAATATTGTTCATGTGGCAGACTTTGTGCTGAGCTTACCAGTACCTTTGCTCTTATACATATTTTCCTCAATTAAAAATATTATTGTTGCCGGGTGCGGTGGCTCAAGCCTGTAATCCCAGCACTTAGGGAGCCTGAGACAGGAGAATCGTGAGTTCAAAGCCACCCTCGGCAACGGCGAGGCGCTAAGCAACTCAGTGAGACCCTGTCTCTACATAAAACACAAAATAGGGCTGGGGATGTGGCTCAGTGGTTGAGTGCCCCTGAGTTCAGTCCCTGGTACCCCCCCCCCCAAATTATTGTCTACAGAGAGGAGTGGATTGATGGTATGAGCACTTTAAAACTGATATAAAGAAGGTACCACTCAGGGATAATCTTTTTAATCTTTCATTTTCTACCCTTTATGTGAATATATGCTGGACATGATGCGTGGTATATGGTTTTTTGTTTTCTAATATCAGAGAGTACTTACTTCCTTATTACTCATTTGAGTTCCTATCTCAGGCTACAGGGACATCTCGTGACAATCCTAGACAGCCCCACTGACGGTGAACGTGTTATGGCCCGCAGATCCCAGCATACATACAAATGCCTGGCACAGCGGAGAAAATAAGTATTCCTTGATTGAAACTAATGACCAGAGATCATACTCCAAACAGCCTTTTTCTGTCTTGTTTTCTATTTTCAAAGGTATCGTGCTCCTGAAGTTTTACTAAGATCTTCCGTGTACAGTTCTCCCATTGACGTGTGGGCCGTGGGAAGCATCATGGCTGAACTCTACACCCTAAGACCCCTGTTCCCAGGGACAAGTGAAGTTGATGAAATCTTCAAAATCTGCCAAGTTTTAGGGACTCCCAAGAAAGTAAGTACTCTTACTTGTTCTAACTTTTCATTGTTTCCACCTTGCTATTTTGCTTTTAATAATTTTATAACTTTTGATTATCATTTTTGGCTAGGTATCTGACTTTTCATTTTCAAATAGTTTTATGCTTTAGTGATTTTATCACAATCCTATTATTTTTTAAGTGGGGTAGGATGAGGATTGCCAGAAGCCAGAATCCCACCAGACTAAATAGGAGAGTGCTGGCTTTCCTTAAGAACTAAGGGACAGTTCTCTTTAGAGTGTGCCTTGGGGTCAGTGACTGGCTGAGACTCCCCCTTGCTCTGTGAAGTTCCCCTGGCATCAACCAACACTCCTGGAACCTGGACTGATTTTCTTTTAACCCTTTCTTGTTTCCATTTACATACCTCTGCCAGGGGTATTTGGTACTTTTTCATTAATACTGCATTTCAGGTGAATCTTACTTTCTGAGATGTACTTAGTATAACTATGTATAATTACATCCTAATCAAATCAGTATGTGCCTTATAGTTAACATCAGAGAGGTAAATGTAGATATCAAAGCTCTAACAAAATTATCATTTCCCAGCTGTGTAATTCTTCACATTAGATGCAATAGATAATATATAATGAGGATCTTTGTAGGATCAAGTGTTTGTAAATCACTTGTCCTTATTTGTTCAGTCACCAGTGTCATCATCAAGATCCAAACCAGGCAAGAATTTAATATTTTGAAACTTGGAGCTTTCTCATTTATTCCCTCTCAAGTCAATGTTCTTTCTTTCTATATGGTTTGTAGAACTGAATCAGATATAAAGTCTGGTATTTTATTTCACATTTGTTTATATGAATCAGTATTAAAATGTTCATACCTGAATGACTTTTGTGTTTTTAAACTTATTACTAAATCAATTTTCTTTTTTCTCCCCACCCCACATATATATTTTTTAAACAGAGTGACTGGCCAGAAGGATACCAGCTTGCATCCTCTATGAATTTCCGCTTTCCTCAGTGTGTTCCTATAAACTTAAAAACTCTTATTCCCAATGCCAGTAATGAAGCCATTCAGCTAATGACTGAAATGTTGAATTGGGATCCAAAGAAACGACCAACAGCAAGCCAGGTAAGGCAAATCTCCCTGTTAGAGCTTTTTAAACTTTTGAGGTTTATCCATGTTGGGGAGGTTTTCATCTGCACAGACGAGCTCAACCAGGGTTTTACCAAGGGAATGCATTCCTCAGGCATCCGGTTAGTATAGCAGATCAGCTTCTGGACATGGAAGATCATTGGAAGAATTGCCAAAATAGCTACAACAGTGATTTTCTTTGGCTAAGAGATTCAAATGAGGAAGTTTAGGAGGTTGAGTCTGAAAGGAATCAATCTCTAAAGATGATTCAGGCATGTGACAGACTAGTTTGGAAGACACTTGTCATGGGTAGCAAAAAAGGCATCTCTTCAATCATTTGCCATTTTAGACTTTTCTACGCTCTCCTTTGGTTGAGGGGTGGGATTCTTGCTCTCTTCACACTACAGTAATCATTCCTCCACAGAAAGGAGTAACAGTGTTCAGCCCCCAACTCCCACAAGAGGGCAGCACTGCGGCACCACCCTCATTGCTCTGTAACTGATGCAAGTCTCAGGATCTTTACAAGTTCTTATTCGCAAATAAGTTAAACAGAAAATTGATGAGTTTTATTATGTTCTTATATTTAAACATAAATCCTATGCAAAAATTATGTAAGAATTAGTTTGCTGTTTTTAGTTTTTAAATTTAAACTAAGAAAATGTTTTCTAAAAGCCATCTGGAAGAACAAATGGGGAAGAACAATCAAGGCATGTTTGAACAAGAATGAGTAACTAGAGCGCATGTCCGGGTGGACGGCTTGCCCTGTCCGTTATTAAAAATGATCCTTGAATTGATAATAAGGACAACAGCGAAAGTACTGGCATAAGAGTGACAAATAACTCCGTGTTGCAGAACGTATCAGTCAGGATAAGGTAAACATGGTGTCACAAATGACAGGGAAAGTGTGGGACTGTTCAGTGAATGACAGTTCACTGGGACAGTTTGCTAACTCTTCAGGAGTTGAATTTAGGTTCTTACCTCTCACCATACTTCACAAGTAAATTACAGAGAGATTGTGTGTGTGTGTGTGTGTGTTTTAACTAAACCATTAAAAACTAAAAGAAAGGATACGTATTTGACCTCAGGGTAAGAAGAGCATGGATATAAAAGTAATAGGATAAATCACAAAGGGAACATTCAGAAGATTTGATTACTTAAGAATTAAAATCTGGGAGACTTAGATGGGCGCAGTGATGCCCACCTGTTATCCCAGTGACTCAAGAGGCTGAGGCAGGAACACAAGTTCAAGGACAACTTGGGAAACTTAGCTACATCCTCATCCCCCAACACACCTTTATTTTTGATTTTTTTTATGTTTTTAAGACAGCACTAGGGGAAAAAAAAACCCCGCATTGTTAATGGTGGGCAATATATTCCAAGCTAAGGATGGAAACATATCAATTAACTAAATGTTAATGTAATTTAATGTTTCTGTACTTTTATAGGCATTGAAACACCCATATTTTCAAGTTGGACAGGTGTTAGGCCCTTCCTCACATCTTCTGGAATCAAAACAGACTTTAAAAAAGCAGCTGCAACCATTAGAATCCAAGCCATCTCCAGTTGACCTAGACCCCAAGCCTCTGCCAGAGGTAACCGACCAGACTGTCGGACAGTCCCAGCCAAAGCACAGCCATCTACCACTGCAGTCCATTCAGCCATCCCAGGACGTGGACCTCCAGCAACCTCCAAAACAACAGAGTCAACTGAGACCACCACAAACACTGTTTCCAAGTATCGTCAAAAACCTGCCAGCTGTAAGTGGCATGTAGTTGAGCTGATGTGTTAGGTGCCAGGCAGCTCTGACAACATTGGGGAAAATATAAAAGATCATCCTGTGTTAAAGCCCC
This sequence comes from Geosciurus inauris, assembly GCA_004024805.1. NCBI lineage: Eukaryota > Metazoa > Chordata > Mammalia > Rodentia > Sciuridae > Geosciurus > Geosciurus inauris. The sequence goes on along the minus strand of PVHX01004269.1, from coordinate 95,828 downwards.
TGCTTCCTCTGAGAGGAGCAGGACCTGAGAGAATAGTTTATACAGTATATAAAAAGAAAAACTTTCTGAATGAAAGTATAAAAGTTTGCATGCTATAGATTTCTTTTAACAATTACTTCCATACAAAATAACTCAAAGAAAGAACTGAAAATAATTAGGGACTCAAGTACTGATTGTAAATTTTAGGAATTTTAACAAGAATTTCACACTGCTTTTAAGTTCTAATGTACAAGAATGGGTTTTAAGTGTCAGGCATAGTATAAAACTTCCTCTTCCCACTTCTATGCAGGTCCAGGAGTTCATCAGGTGCCATATAGTTTTAGTTGCCCACTTGGGTGTACATTCCCACATGCATTTGCCTTATGGCAGGTTAGGACTGAAAAAAAATCTGAACAACACTATCTAATTCCTTACTAGACCACCATCCTCGAGTAAGTGAAGATCCTTCCATCCCCCACAGCACTGATCACATCCTGACATACTATTACTGTTTTGTGTGTTCGTTGTATAATAATGTTTTATTATAAATACATCCCAGAACCTAAAATGCTGCCTTCCCCATAGTAGATTCTCAATATTTGTTGAAGGAAGGAGTGATTATCATACTATTTTAAACTACCTCCAAGGTCCTGAGGAGTCCACTTCATCTTTGAGAAAATACTGAATTTTAGAAACTTCTGCCAATTATGCTGAACTAACCTCTAGTTTTCTCTGGCTTTTAATAACAGCTAAACACTCTTCTAGAAAGGCTGTCTTTTAGGTATTTGAAAATAGCCCTTACATTACCTTCCTTTTCTCCAGGAGCAATAGCCGGGGTTCCCTCATGAGCTCTGCATGTGACAAGCCTCCAAGCCCCTCCCATTCTCTTCCCATGCACAGCTAGGCTGTCCAAGCTAGAGCAGAGAGTGGACAGGGAGGAAAACAGGATGTCCAGAATCACATGTCCACTAGTGCCACCAAGGGTTACGTTCTTTTTTTTTTCTTTTCTTTTCTTGGAAGACAAATCAAACATTGATGCAAACTAAGAGGGAAGGAAAGGAAGTGAACGTGTTGAGCAGCGACTTCCGCCGGGCCTGAGCTAAGCCCTGTGTGTGCCTTCTCTAAGTTAAAGTACCCAATAATTTAAACCCTAAATTTTAGATAGCTGACAAGCTCCAGAACTGGATTTGAGCATTTTTTTAACTAAAACTTTCAAATCTGTTTTTTATACACCCTTCTGCTAATCACATACTGCAGACCTCTACTTGAGTGTTTGATCTTTAGGATTGAAAAAGTTGCAGAACCTTGCTTTTGCCTTCCAATTTTTTAAAAAAATATTTTTTAAGTTGTAGATGGATACAATATCTGTATTTATTTTTATGTGGTGCTGAGGATCAAACCCAGTGCCTCACACTTGTGAGGCAAGTGCTCTACCACTGAGCTACAGCCCCAGCCCTCCAATTTTTTAATTATGCTTGAACTCTTTTTTCATTTCAGTTTAATTATTCTGCCCAGCTTGTTGCCAGCTACAGATTTGTTATTTGTTTTTCTCCTCCTTTATCTTCATGATGAACAGAATACAGTGAGCCTTTGAGCAGCCCACTAGAGTCTTCTAGATTAACACTGGTCCATGAATCGGTACTCTGTCCAGTGATTGACCCATGTCCTGACCCACCTTTGCTCCTGTTCACTACTATACTGTTTTAGTAAAGATATGAAACATTCTGTCCCCAAGTTGAATGAAGTCCATACATACTCATCTAATGAATTCATTGTTTGCTTTTTTATGAAAATGGTGGCCTACATGATCTACCATTTTTTTCCCTTAGTGCTCACAAACAAGTGACTTTAGAACACTTGCCCTCCTTCTATATCAAAATTACTGAAGTGACATTTGCAAAAATCTATTTTGAAAACTATTTATATTTGCCCCTTTCCAGTCTTGTCAGACACACAGAATTACCTGGATATCACTGACACCATTCAGCACCTGGTACCTAACATACAGTTTACCTGAAAGGAGCCCAGAACTTAACTAACTGTAATCTTCTATTAACTCCACTCATCTGGACTTTACATGTTTTCTTCTCTGCAATCTGGAGATTGTTCTCCTTGACCACAAAAACAGCAGTATAGAAACTGGCAAGTACCACTGCTTGTCCTTATCACGGTTCAGGCAATAGCCTGTCCACGCCTTCAGCATCTTCTCACTCCCAACATAGCTGACCTTCCTTCCAAGCTCTGTTCCCCAATTTCCAGTTGCCCTTGGGATTTTTCAGTTCATTTGCCTCTCTTTAAATTTGTATGAAACAAGTTTATTGTCTGCCCCAAACCAGGACTTCTTCCTCATTCCATATTTCTGTTAATGGTGCCACTGTTCTGAGACAGTCACTCAGACTTTTAAAGTCATCCCTCCCCTTTCCCTCTGTGTGCATTACAATTATATTCAGTGCCTTTTAACACAAACCTGACCACTGTGACTTAAATAATAGGGATTGTCTTTCTCACATAGCTTGAAGTTGGGTGGTGGGCAACCCAGAGCTCCTGCAGCTTCCAAAGAGGCCTGTGTTGTCCTGCTCCACCCCTTAGCAGGTGGCTTTCATGCCTCTGGTCACAAGATGGGTGTTGCTGTTTCAAGTGTGCCATCTGCACTTGGGAGAGGGAATCATGAAGGACGCTGGGACATATCTCTCTCCATGTCCCCCTCCTTAAAGCTGTCTGCACTCAAGAGGACATTAAGGCTTTGAAAAGTGAAGGCACTTGCCCAAAGAGACACAGCCAAGTCTTGCTTTTCTGGATCCTTCACATCAATGAAAAGTCAACCCAGATCTGAAATATGCAAGTCTTCCCTCCTCCTAAATTCAGATTTCTCCTCCCTGTGTCATATTTTTGGCAGTTATACCTATTTTTGTTAATGATTTTAAATGTGCACATTATCTCCTTCAGTACGTTCATGTACTGCATGGTGATATCTCAGTCAACGACGCACCATAGGTACAGTCGTGGTCCTGGAAGATTATGATGGAGCCAAAAAATCCCTGTTACTTTAGAATGTGTTCATGTTCTAAGCTAAGTATTATTGCAAAGAATCAAAAGTTTAAAGATTTTAAAGTTAAAAATGTTATAGTCAACTAAGGTTAATTTATTATTGAAGAAAAATATTTTTTATAAATTTAGCATAGCTCAAGTGTACAGTGTCTGTAAAGTCTACAGCAATGTTCAGTAATGCCCTAGGCCTTCACATGTACTCTCCACTCACTCACCCAGAGCAGCTTGCTGTCCTGCAGCCTCTATTTATGGTAAGTAAGTATCCTGAAGGTGTGTATCATTTGTATCACTTTTTATACTATATTTTTATCACTTCTCTTTTTTCTTTTCTTTTTTTTTTTTTTTTGGTGCTGGGGATTGAAACCCAGGGCTTTGTGCATGCTGAGCACATGCTCTGTTACTGAGCTATATCCCCAACCCCTTTACTGTACCTTTCCTATGTTTAGATGTATGTAGATACACAAATACTAACCATTGTGCTTCAGCTGCCTACAGTATTCAGTACAATAGCATGCTATGCAGGTTTGTAGCCTGTGAGCAATGAGCTACACCCTACAGCCTACCTGTGTCGTAGGCTACACCATCTGGGTTGGGGAAGTCCCTTCTGTGATGTTTGCACAATGATAGAATCACTTCAGGGTGCATTTCTCAGAATGTGTTCCTGGCCTTAGAAGACACACGACTAGATGGAGACTCCTTGAGAATGTGACTCTTAGCGCCTGATAGACTAGCTTGGAGAAGGCATTCAGCAAATGACCGAGGATTATGATGACTGATTTTCCCACAGAAACCAATCGGCACACTGGGTCATAAAAGTGCTAGAAGGCGTTGGGGTCAGACTGTCCTCAAGGCTGGAGACAGCTGGGAAGAGTTTGAGGACTATGATTTTGGAGCCTCCCATTCTAAGAAGCCAAGCATGGGTGTTTTCAAAGAAAAGAGGAAAAAAGATTCTCCACTTCGGTGAGATTTCAGTTTTCTCAGGAAAAAATATTTTTACTGTGCAACAACTTTATTTTACTCATTACCTCTTATGAACTATACTATAAAGGACAAGGTAGCTTAACATTCTCTTCTTTGAAACACAGATCTTTATGCGTACCTCTGGAAGACTACGAACCTTAGGTTTTCACAGTAATGGATGATGTATGTGTGTAGGGAAGGGTTACTGTTCAGCTTTCTTGATGCTCTTGCACATTTATTCTTCTTTTGAGACAAGGTCTCACTGTGTTGCCCAGGCTGGTCTCCAGATCCTGGGCTCAGCTTCCCAAGAGCTGGGACTGCCCGTGCCTGCCAGCATGCCCAGCTCACTCTTGGTCATCCTTACACCCATTTGAAATCCCCACGCCAGTGTGCAGAAGCCAAGAACTATGTACAGAGTCAATGGCTTCCTCTGATGGCGTTCAGATTGAGTTCTCAGTTTCCTCTCTGTTCTAAACATTTTTTGACCATTCTCTGAACCTTTTCTGAGAGTTAAACCAGTTCCTTTTCTTTCTATGGTTTATATCATTACTATTATTTAGGTGATCATTATTCAGCTTTCAAATGAGCATGGATTAAATTTCGGTGGACGTTTTGGGAAAATACTTTTTTTCTTCATCTTTGGAACAGAACAGGAATAGGGAGAAAGTGTCATGAGTCAGGGGAACTTATCTAATAGCTGCTTGGCACTGTGCAGTGCAGAATGCTTCACTTGGTGGGGTACACGTATCCCACAGAGATACACAGAGAATCTCTAAAAGATATGTATGCTTGGATTATTCCTAATCAATTTCCAGATCCTCAGGTTCCATAGGTCCTCTTCCCTAAAATACACAAAATTAAGAGAAAAAATTCACATTTAATCCCTCTCCAACTTTAGGCAAGAAAGTCCTCCCACTAAGACATTTCAGATCTTACACGGGCACCTTCATTAAGTTCAAAAGGCTTTTTGGTTGTTCCTTATACATATTTAAGGGGGAAACCTTGCATAGGGTTTTTAACTAAGAATGGAACCACCATTTGACCCAGCTATCCCACTCCTCAGCCTGTACCCTAAAGACTTAAAAACAGCACACTACAGTAATATAGCCACTTCAGTGTTTATGGCAGCACAATTCACAGTAGCTGAACTGTGGACCTAACCAAGATGCCCTTCAATAGATGAATGGATAAACAAACTGTGGTATATATAACAAAAGAGAAGAAAATTATGGCATTTTCAGGTAAATGGATGGAATTGGAGAACATCATGCTAAGTGAAGTAAGCCAGAGAGATGGAAAATTGAGTTATATATATGTACTATGACTTGAAATGCATTTAAAAAAATAAATTTTAAAAAAATTGAAAAAAAAAAAAAAGAAAGAAATAGGGTTTTTAACCAGCACTCAGTGGTGCACACCTGTTATCCAGCTGCGTGGGAGTCTGAGACAGGGGATCACTTGAAACCAGCCTGGCAACACAGTGAGACTCTGTCTCAAAAAACAAACAAAAAAAATAGTGGGGTGGGGAGAGAAATTGGGTATTTTAGCTTGGGTTGGAAAGCATGGTGACTTCAAAACCCTGGAGCATGAGGGGTGAGTGTTGAGTATTCTTTTAGATGTACTAGAATTTTCTGTAGGACTATCTGATTTTGTAAAACCCAAAGATAAAAATTTTGTATAATTTTTTGACGATTCAGAGTGTGTGTTATGGATCAAGGTGGTGAAAGCTTAGTTTATGAAGTCACATCATGAAACACTTTAACTGCGGTCCACCCTCACAGTGTTCCATCTTATATGTATAATTTTATATCTGCTATTGGCAAGGAACAAGAAATAAATTTATTTCATTTTAGGTGAAAATCAGATGGTATAGATAGATACTAATTTGAAAATGTGCAGGGATTTACATAGCTTTGTTTTTTAATTAGTTGTATCTGGAAGCCCAAGAGTTTGAAGATCATCGGTGGAGCATGTAGATGACTTGGAAACTTTTTAAACCCCTTCATTTTAATTTTAGCTGAACTTCATTCATGTTTTAGAGGGTGGTTAGAGTCTGAAGCAAAACCTAAGCTAAGATCTAGAATCTGCTTGATTCTACTAAGGGGACAATTTCAACATCAGTGATCCTTTTTCTCTTGAAATTCTTCAGTAAAATGAAAACTGTATGACAATGATTTAAATGTTCATGTGGGCATTTCTTCCACATTTTTATTTTCTGGTACCTTTCAGTGGTCCTGTACAACTTTATGCATATGGTTATTATTAATAACATATACATATCATTTATTAAAATATAATTATATTTTAATTATAAATATTAAAATTAAAATAAAATTTATATTTTATATAAGATATAAATCATATAAATGATAAATGCATATCATTTATCATTTCCTTAAACTTTTCTCATAATCTTTCTTTTTTTAAAAACTTTTTTGGTACCAGGGATTGAACCCATGGGTGCTCAACCACTGAGCCACATCCCCAGCCCTTTTCATTTTTTATTTTGAGACAAGGTCTCCTAAATTGCTGAGGCTGGCCTCAAATTTGTGATCCTTCTGCCTCAGCCTCCCAAGTTGCTGGGATTATAGGCATGCACCACTGCACCCGGTTACTCATAATCTTTTTACTCCACTAAAAATCTCTGCAGAAGAGGACACTGATATTCAGATAGGTTGAATAACTTGCCAAAGATCAGATGAGGCTTAATTCAAACCCAGGTTTTTCCCTCATTGATGCCACACTACCTCTTTAATAGTGGAGCCCACATACTTGGGAAGTGAACAGCCTTACTGTTCCCAGACAGCCAAGGCTTCCTCATCAAGAATACAGAATACCAAATACTACAGGGTAATCCTTTTATTTAACAGTTGTCTTTTTAAAAGTGGATAAAAGCAAGATATTTATATTTCTGTTTGTACCTGTAGTCATGCATATTTGGTAAACTTTTACTAAACACGTAGTTGGTACTAAGCAAAGGTCTAAACATGATTTAGCCTGTCTTCAACTCACCAAATATGCCACAGCAGAAGCAAGACCTTCAAAGATCTATAACACAAGCCAGAAGTGTCCTATGTGCCAGTGTGAGGGAACTACAAGGAGCTCCACAGTTCTGTGGAGCAGGAGCAGGCCACTCAGACAAGGGAAGTCTTTTTAGACTGAGCAGGTTTGAGAACAGAACTTTCCTAGGTGGCATAACCAGAGTGGGCTGAGAGGAGGGAGAGAAGCCAGAACTGATGGAGCTGTTTCCAATGCAGTGCTGTCCCACAGGGGAGTGGCCCATGTCCAGAGGCCAACCAGCTCAGTGTCCGTTGCCAAGGGGTGGCTTGATAAGTGGGTTGTGGCAGAGTGGATTTCTAGAGGGTACCAGAGATGCTTGGAGGTGGGGACAAGGGCTGGCAGCACATGCAGGCCCCAGCAAAGGATGAAGCCAGTCACAGGGCAAGGGAGAAGAGGTCCTTCCTGAGGGCTCCTCACCACACAGAGAGCTGTATCAAAACAAATGGGTCCATCCTCAGGCAGTGACAGCTGCCTTGTATATTGCTGTGTGGTCAAGATGGCCTTGGGAACAAGGCAGAGCTAAGCCTGGGAGCTGAAAGTCCTCAGTTCCTGCATGGAAGCAGAGCTGTGGGCAGCAAGGGTTAGGGGGCAGAGCTAGTATTAGTGCTGACACCACTAAGCAGAAGGCAGATACTTGGCCACCGTACAGGTCCCTACTACCCCTGAGGGAATATGCACATCTCAGCAAATGCAGGATCAGTTTTCTGTATGTTGCTAGGGTAATTGGAAATGGAAGGCGGGAGCTTTCCTAGCACTTCTTTCCCCACTTAAGTTTTCTTAGCCCATCCAAAACATGTCCCAAACAACCTTACAATCTTATAAATTATTTCAGTAGATGGATGTAGATGGCTGTTACTGCCTTCCTTTCTGACTCACCAACTTCCCACACTTTGAAAGTACAGCAATTTCAGTAAATATAGATACGTATCATACACAAGCAAGTTGCTGCTCAGTTATAAAGCTTTCTGTCACATACCGTCTAGTGTCAGGAACAGTTCTGTGTGCTGCCTCATCTCCATGGCGCAGGGACTGTCATTAACATTCCTATCAGCCAGAGGACTGAGGGCAGCCATCAGAGGGATGCACAGAGGGTCGGGGAGAACCCCTTGATTCGGGTGCTGTAATGCTACCTTCTGTGACTTTCAAGGCTCCCAGAGGCGGTGCTCTCAGGCTCCAGCCACCTGACAGAGGAAAACAAGAGCGTACCTGCCGCTCTTCCCCTAAAATCTGATTCTGAATTGTCTGCTGCTTCATTGGCTAAGCAGTACTACTTGAAACAATCAAGATACCTTCCAGGTAAGTAGAGAAAATACAACATTTATTACTTGTAATAAAGTGTCTCATCAGAATAGTCTGATTCTTATGAGTAAGGGTGGGATTAAAAAATTCATTCTATAGTAAAATTTTATCAATGTAAGACATGAATATGGAATTTGCTATTCATTATTTCATCCTTTTTGAAATATTGGAAACATTTTGGGGGGAAATATATTGTTGACCTTAAATGCCTATTTCTTCTCATTAAGTCAGAATTTGAGAAAGACTGGTCTATTTGTGACTTTCTCTTTTGGTTCTTGAAACTGAAAGAAAAGTTTTAGAAGTCACTGTAGTTTTCTGCATAGAAAATCTTCATGTCATTATGTTATGAGATGAGAATTTGCATACATGTGTCTTTGTAGTCAGACTGTAAAACTGGTAGTCATGACTCAGGATGCTTCATCTTAGGTTCCTGTGGAGTGCAAGAAAATCAGGGTTCTTATGGGCCAGATACTATACAGAAGCTTCTAGAACTCCGCTCTGGTCTCAGAGTAGCTTTACTCTTAGTTTCTCATTCAGGATTTAATGGAGGAGGAGTAAGGCCCCAGGAGGAGCCTTCTCCACAAACTCCCCAAGGCTGGATACAGACTTCCCACCCGGCCAAGTGTACCATCTATCAGCTGGTTTACAATAGTGCCTCTTGGATGATTAAGACATTTCCTGACTTTCACCATTTCTTATTTGTTGACATCCCTTTTCACTGTGCCCCTTAAAAATACCTGCATTGCATACATTATGTCACTCATTCAAGCAGCAGATACTGTAGTGCTGGGGATTCCCAAACGATGGAGAAATAAGCGCTACTCTCATAGAGCTCGCCATCGTGTGTGTGTGTGTGTGTGTGTGTGTGTGTGTGTGTGTGTGTGTGAGAGAGAGAGAGAGAGAGAGAGAGAGAGAGGTCAACCATATACTGTAAGAAACTGCGCTGGAGAGATGGTGCAGAGGAGGGATGGATGGGCTCATTCCACTGGGACTGGAGTGGTGGAAACGCCCCCACAAAGGAGGTGAGTGAGCCGGTCCTTAGAGGATGGTTAACACTTCTCCATGACAAGTGGGGGTCAACACTCCAGCACCAGTGGGTAGCAGGAGCATTCGTTTGTTGATTCCACTGATTCATTCACTTTATTCATTTTCTCAATGATACACACTAAGTGCCTGGTATGTGCCAGGTTCTTACTCTTCTAGGCTTTGGATACACAGCATTGATCAGGCAGACAAGGGCCCTCTCTCCAGGAGCTTAGTTCACAGGACAGCAAGGAAAGGAGAAGAACAGGAAGAAGTGCTGCTGGGAAAGCAGGAAGGGGAACCAAAGTGTGGCTGCGGGCTGGGAAGGGGGGTCTGAAAGACACAGTTTATTTGAGAACAAAAGGTTAGGCATCTGGAGCTCCCTGAGCTGAGGGGAGAGTGGTGTGAGGGGAGAGGGGAAGTCAGCCTTTGGGGCAGGAGAAGGAATTTGCATTTTACTCCTTGTCCACTGCAGGCCTGTGGGAGGACTTTAGGAGGTCAGTGGAACCTGATTTATGCATTGAAAAGGCTGTGCTGTATAAAGAACAAGTTACCCGAAGACAAGACCAGCAGCAGGGAGATGGGCTGGGAAGCTCCTGTAGTCACCTAGAGAGAGAGAATGGTGATTTAAAGGATCAAAATGGTCTTGCTGATGGATTGGAGTGGAAAATAAGAAGACAGGAGCTTGTTTGGAGCTTGAATCTTGGGTACATGGTGGTGCTAAGTACTGAGATGGGAAAGACCCAGGTTTGGGTGAGGAAGAGGCAGTGCCTCCCATTGGCAGGGAGTTGCAGTTGAGATGCTTGGGGAACATTCCACAAGGAGAGGTCGAGTGGGTAGTGGGATAGAAGAGCCTGGAACTCTGAGGAGGGACCGAGGCCCCAGGAAAAAAGATTTGTAAATTACCAGCATGCAGGCAGTCTTCAAATCCACATAACTAGACAGGATCACCCACAGGAAGACTGTAGAACAGTGGGCTTTCCTTGGCAGATGGGGATAGAGGAGAAAGAGAGCAGCCAGCCAGATGAGGGTCTGAAAGCCGGAGGTGGTTTCCAGAGGCCAAAAAGGGAAAATTCACCAGAAAGAGTAGTTTGCTGCTGAGCAGCTGGATGAGGAGGGATAGAAATGTCTAATTAAGTTTGACAGTGGAGAGGTCCCTGGTGACCTTGAGTTAGTTCCAATCTGGAAATTAGACTCAAAAGTACAAAGAACTGTTTGAAATCTAACCTTGTCACACTGTCTTGAAGATGGCCCCTCTGCAGCTGGATGAGGTTAGAAGGGGGGTTGGAGAGATTTCGTTGGGAGTGTAGGTTGAAAGCAGGTGAGAGGTGGGAAACTGGACTGTGTGGACAACTTCTTGTGGCCTTAGAAAAGAACTGAGGATGGAGGGCAGAGGGTATCAACGTGGAGACCTAGAGCAGGTCTGCAGCTGGCTCGGGATGCTCACTTGCAGAGGAAGGAGCACTCATGTGGGGTAGGGGTGCTGAGCGAGGGATGGAAGCCCTTAGGAAGGCAGAGGAATCAGACTGAAGGCCACAAGGGTTGGGGGGTGCACTTTTAAAAGGAGCAAAAATACTTGTGTTGTGATCTCTAGGGACCTGCAGGTTTGGTGTTGAAACCATGAGAATTCTACCCAGCTTGCAAAGGCAGGGATATAACAGAGTTTCATGGAAATACACTCTTCTCTGTTTAAAGATAGTTCATTTCACTGACTGAAATTCATGTCAGTCATCTCATTTATTGAAGGGAGCCCTCTGGTGGTAGCAATGACTACTATAAATTGTTGGCAGAGGGTGAGTGGACCCAAAGCACCCCATTTTCATATTCTGCTTCCTAATGTGATTTTCAGAATACATTTCAGGGTACCTAAGACCTGTCTGATCATTTCACTAGAAATATCTAACAAATTCTGCAAACTTCTTGGGATCAGAAGTTTGGCTACAATTGACACTTTTAACACTACACTCAAAATTACAAAGAATTGTTTGAAATCTAAGCCTGAGCTTTCCTGTCACCCCGCTGGCATTCTTTGCCTTGAAGATGGCCCTTCTAGAGCTGAATGAGGTTAGAAACTGGAATTGGACTCAGCTCAGTCACTTGGACAAACATTTTTTGAGCACCTACTGTGAACCAGCGACTGTGCAGAAGATGAAACCAGATAAGAAGCAACCCTTGACATTCTTAATCCATAGTTAATTTTACAACTGAATGTCTTCAGGAATAAGAATATCATTGTGGACCCTCTTTTTTACCCCAAAACCAAATATAAAAGGTCTTATTAAGTATCAACCTTTAGGACTATGGGAGCTCTAGAAATGTACCATATGATTACAGGACAGCATGATATTATACCACAAGGACTGGCAGATCTGTGACACTGGCCTTCAGGGAAAGAGACACAAGCATCATAGTTACTGACCTGCTACTGACCAGCTGTGTACTTGGAGCAAGACTTTGAGATTCTGTTTTCTGTTACTTTCAATGGAACTGCAGTCATCCATCAGCTCACCCTGTAAGCCTAGGTACTTAATTATCACAAGGTAGTTGCAAATAAAGTATGCAGTGGAATGGTAATGAGACTCAGAGGTGCCCTCTGGTGTCACCATCTGCTCGTAGAACCAGGACTCTGCATGAGCTGATGTCAACACTGCTGGCCAGCAGAGCAGTTTACTCCACAGCACTACTGCAACCCTGGTTGGTGGATCCTTGTCTCTCCCACGACTCACTTACCTCCTCCTTGCACCTGTCCATCCAGTGTCCTGGGGCATGTCTGTGTTTGCCTCTTAAAGTGACACACAGTCCTGTGTGACCTGCCCACACTCCCCTCTCTGGCCTCATGTCACGCCAGACCCTGTTCTTGCTGCGCCCATGCTACATGTCTCTGAGCTCTGTCCCACCTCAAGTCTTCAGCCCAGACTGCAGCCTCGCCTAAGAACATGCCTTTCCACCCTGGTCGTAATTCACAGTTCAGCTTAAAATGGCTTTATGAAAAGAAAGACTCAGTTGCTGCTCTTATTTATCTCCCCCACCCCAGGTCCTTCTGGACAATCTGTACACTGCTAACTCCTTATTTAATTATAACTGTAAATGTCTCCCTTATTAGATCATAAAAGCCCAGACAGTAGAAACTGATCTCTTTTGTTCACTGCTTTTTCTCTAATGCCACACACCCCCTGGCATGTGGCAGGTGCTCAGTAAATATTTGCTAACTGTAAAATCTCCTTAGAGGCTACAGAGGGTCATCATATGACATATATCATTGTAATATCAAATTATATTAATGTCTGCCTCTTCTTGTTAGTATATAGGTGTCCGATAAAAGCTAACACACTAATAAATAATTGACAATTCTATTTCCAATGAAATTGTAATCTTTATCTTAATTAAACAAATTATCTAGGCTATGTATCTACTATAGTCTATCTATAAATAAGTTTTTTAAAAACTTATTTAGGGATGGTAACAACTTTAACTAGATTAACAAAATATATATTCAAGATATATTTGAACTTATATCTTTATATATATTCTTTATTGAAATATATTTATGTATACTGGGTTCACTTAAAGAGGTTTTATATTTTTCCCTACCTTGCGCTTTCTTTTTCAGTAAAGGTTTTTAATATGAGTAATTGTTACCTACTGCATCCTTATTTATTGGATAATTGCCTATTATAATTGTTTGCAGGTGTTTTATTAGAAGCCAGAATCCACAGGCTTGTACACTGTAAGAAGGAGACATGATTTAGCTCGGGGAGTGCTTCCTTAGAGAACCAACGATGAGTGGCTTTGGGACTTAGTGTTTCTGGTTTCAAAACAATATTATTATATATCTTATAAATGTGAGACTTTCCTAAGGAACTCCATTTATGAAAAGCAAAAGCTTATGCTGTCTGGAAAGTCACAACTTCCTAAATGACTAGAGTCCTCAGAGTTGATGTCTACACTGCAGGATGACAGCACCATGTGCACCTACGGGTGTGGGCTGCATGAGGTCTTCAGGATCTCGAGAGCTCCACTGATTTGAATTCCCTATCAGGAGCAAACAAATTCCTGTTTTCAAATCTCCTAAAAACATGTTGAAACAACCAACCTCCTTTGACTTCTAGTACCAAAGCCCAAGGCTGTATTCACACTTCATAGATTTCAGAAATTCATGATTAATGTATACTGTCCTCTTTTCAGAGAACATTTGTAACACCTGCTCCCCAGTCTGCAAGTGATAAACTGTAGGTCTGATGACATCCCATGCACACAGAAGTATCTGACTGGGTCTATTCATGTCTACTTCAGTACCCCCTGGGTTGCCCTGAGCTCCAGCTCATGTGTCTTTCCCCCCAGGGTCTGCCCTGAGTGTACAAAAGCCAGTGAGTGACATGGAACTGTCTTGGTTTTGAAGAAGAAATGTTTATGCCCCCTCAATTTTTATGAGATATTCAGTGAGAAGTTCAAATGTTCATTATTATTTGTGCTATAGCAAGTATGTTCTGTCCGTGCTCAGGTGTGCCAAGCACTTAGGATCATGTTAGTGTTCATTGAAAGCAAGTATTTGCTACATGTGAAGCTAAATTTCTCTGTTCTGTCCATAGTATGTTTAGTCTTTGTTTGAACATATATATATTTTTCCTTCAAGTTTATGATCACACACTAATCTTTGAAATGACTGTTTTGTTCTTCTAAGGTGTAAATCCCAAGAATGTGTCCTTCATAGCTAGTGGAAAGAATATAAATCCATACACTTGGAATAATCAGCTATTTCCTAAGTCTTTGGGACCCATTGGGGCTGAATTTGCTTTCAAAAGGAGTAATGCAGGTAATACAAGAATACATTTAAAATGTAAATGTACACAGCTTGCCTTTTACAGATGTTTACTTTTAAGTACCCTGCACGTACCTGCTTCCAATGGGGATGGGTGTAGCTGTGGGAAGGATATACAAAGCTTATGAACTATTGAGCACAAAGAGTGTTAAGGGAATCATTTGCCACATGCTTATTTTCTTTTTCTTTCTTTCTTTCTTTTTTTTTTTGTTACTGGAGATTGAACTCAGGGGCACTCAACCAAAGAGTCACATCCCCAGCCCTATTTTTTTGTGTTTTAGGTAGAGACACAGGGTCTCACTGAGTTGCTTATCACCTCGCTCTTGCTGAGGCTGGCTTTGAACTCGCGATTCTCCTGTCTCAGCCTCTCTAAGTGCTGAGATTACAGGCTTGCGCCACCACGCCCAGCTATGCTTATTTTCCATCTGGGTTCTTTCCTATATGGTTCTGCCTTATTGGTGGAATGTCTCTGAATTCTGCTTTATGAGAAAAGACTACTGACTGGTTAAGATGTGTGCTTCCTGTTTCCCCCAAATGTAAAATATCTGGGGTACCAATCAAAGGAACACTGATATGTTGAGGTCAGAGTTGAGAAGTAAGTATCCCAGAGAGCGGTGAAGTAAATCCTTTCTAATGGCAGGGAGTTTCTAGTTCCAAGCTTTCTAAAAATTAAAGGAGGACCTGACTGGGTTGTTTAGTTGACAGATGGTTAAATTGTTTTTTATGAGCTGTGATTCTTGGTCTGTGAATTCGAACAGAATGCAAAGAATATATTGGCAAGGCTGTCACAAAACACCCTTCATTCTCTTTTGAGTTAAAAGGTTTCTCGGTGATTCTATCCAGAAATGACAGAGACAGAGAGCGAGACAGAGACAGAAGTAGCACTTACACTGGAGCACATGTTGTCCCAACAGCAAACACTCTCTTGTTGAAACATAAGCTATTTGAAAAAGTCTCATCTTTCTTATTAAGAGATAATTCTAGGGGCTGGGGTTGTGGCTCGGCGGCAGAGCGCTTTGCCTCGCACATGTGAGGCACTGAGTTCGATCCTCAGCACCACATAAAAACAATAAATAAACAAAACAAAGATATTGTGTCCATCTATAACTAAAAAATATTTTTTAAAAATTCATAGTACTCATCTCTTTTATTAATGATATACAATGAATCATTGTAATTATAACTAACCTAATTCAGACTTTTTTTTTCTGGTGCTGGGGATGGAGGACCAGGGCCTTGCACATTTTCGGCAGGTGCTCTACCATTGAGTTATAGTCCTAGCCCCCAAAGTATTTTAATGTGGTTACAAAAATTTTTTTAAAATGAAAGTTTATATGTACTTTTTTTTTTTTTTAGTTGTTGATGGATCTTTATTTTACTCATTTATTGTTTTGTATGTGGTGCTGAGGATTGAACCCAGTGCCTCACGCATGCTAGGCAAGCGCTCTACCACTGACCTACAGCCCCAGCCCTGTATGTACTTTTGAATGATCAATTTAAAGACTTAAAACTAAAATTATATTTGGATAAAATCTGGAAGCTGAAGTATGAATGAAAATATAATTGTAGGGAAAGAAAATACAATTTGAAAGGTAAAATTAAGGTGAAATTTTCAAATGTGAAAAAGGAACTTGCTCATGTATTTTTTAATAATGTAGGCATAAAATCACTATGGTGTTTAGATTCCGTTGGTTATATTTAAAGGAGAAATGTACTGATTTTATGTAAATGTTTACAATTATAATATGACAGCAATAACATTCTTTGCCAACTGGGCTGGTGGTGCATGCCTGTAAGCCTAGCTCCCGAGAGACAGAGGCAGGAAGATTGAGAATTCAAGGCCAGCTTGGGCAAGTTTGTGAGACCCTGTCTCAGAAATAAAGTATTTTTAAAAAGGAAGAAAAAGAACATCTTTTCAGCTGTTAAACTTATGATGAAAAATTTTACATATCAACTTAAAAGTGTGTGGAGCATTTCAGTCAGGTTAAGGAGATGGTGGATTCCATACGGATTGATGTCACTGTTTTCAACAATGCCAACCACTATAGAGATACAGAGTTCTTAAAACTGTGGGTGGCACCAGACCAAACAAGTTTCATGAGTAAGCAGTCCATCAAAGTGTTCTTATTTGACATTGATGTACCAGGACTTTATACAACTTTTTCAGACTCTTTAAACGACTCGCCCATCTAATAAAGCTGGGGTGTCTTACACTGCAGGCCTGCAAGTAACTTATTTTTTCACAGGTATATAAGAAGGACATTTGCAGAACCACCATTTACACAAATCAGTTAGAATGACAGCTTGAGTTTCAGGGAAATACATAACTGGCATCAACTAAAAGCTGTGACAACACCTGGGAATGTCTTCTCACTTTAAGGGTTCATTCTGGATCTTTTCATTAATCATCTAATTCATTTGTCCCTGCTTTTCCTGTAACATTCTCCTTATTCACTCTTTCTTTCCACCTGCCTTCTCTTTAGAAGAAAGCATAATTAAACCAATTGAAAAATTATCATGCAATGAAAGTTTTCCTGAAAAATTAGAGGAGCCACAAGGTAATTTCTGGGCTTGTTCTTTGACTCTATCCCCTAGTTTCCTTCTCATCCTTCACCCTTAATCCCATGACGACAGGCCAAGGTGACCAACTTTCAGCAGTCAGATCAGGACTGAGAGACAGAGAAGCATTTCATGTCATCCAGATTATCTTCCTTTAGTAGTTGGGATTTTAAGACTGATTCACTCTGAAAAGGCTCTGTGCTTGTCTTCTTAAATTAACTATGGCAATTTATAGAAATCAAGTAAATCTATTGAAAAGAATTAAAAGAATATTTTTTAATTCTTGTGATCAAGAATATTCCTGGAATATTTTTTTAAATTCTGACATTCATATCTTGGGAATTAGCAAGCATTTCAGTCAGGTGAAGGAGATGGTGGATTCCATAGGGATTGATGTCACTGTTTTCAACAATGCCAACCACTAACTCCAACCCCAAACTCTGCGGCTCACAGAACTTCAAATAATAAGCCAAAATAATTTAAGAAGACTTAACTTTCTATTCATTTTTTCCTCAGCAGCTTCTTTCTGCCATGAGAAGCAGCATTGCATAATTGCTCCTGCATTGCTTTTAGAGTCTGACGTGTCCCTCTTCTGTCACTCCCTGGCTTTTGTGGTTTGGGACAGTTGATTTAAGCCAGTTTTCTCATCTATAAAATGGAGGAAAGCCTATTTACTTAGGCATTATGATATAACTATGCATAAAATTTTTGTCACACAGTAAGAACGTAGGAAGTGTTCAGTGTTGAGAATGACAATTAATGTATCCTGACACTACTACTGAATGCCATCATGGCTTTGAACTGCTCTTCCAAAATTAAAAGACAGTGATTCACAATGTGTACTGGAGGTGAGAAGAAAGGTCCATAGTGATGATGGTGACGACCATGAGAGCTGACACTGAATCCCAGGTTCTATGCTGAATGCTTTGCATGCATCTTCTTCAGTCCCGACAACCACCTTAGGAGCATAAGTCCTCTTCTAACAGTCTTACAAAATGAAACAAGGGAGGGAACACCTCAGGGACAGGGCTTCCTGGCAGGAAATGCAGCACTGGGTTAAGAACCAGCATTATAAAAAGCCTGGTGTGTTTGGGATGAACTGAACAAACCTTGGCCCTGACTTCAGCTTCTAGCTCAGTCCCTTACTAACTGTGGAACCCAGACAAGTCTCTTAGCACTGCAGAACCACACGGTATGTATACTATGCATCTAAGACGGTTGTTCGAGGGACTGAATAAGTCTCTGGCAAGTGTAGCACAGTGCCTAGAACATAGTAGGTGCTCAGAAAATAACACTTGGAAGTAACGGGGGTAGTAGTAAAAGTTACTCTTTGGCACTTTAAAATATTCACCTTCTGACTCTGAAACTTTGGATACGCCACTAGGAAATCTTGGAAGTTACAGTTCTTACAATCAATCAGGATCTATTCCTTCCTTTCTCAAAAAAGAAGTGGGGTCAGCCGGCCAGAGGATTCACTTAGCACCTCTCGGTGCCACAGCTTCAGGTAAGAGGGACTCAGATGTGGTTTTGAGATTTTCTGCACAGAGAAGAGCTATTAAAAGTTTATACAGTCACTTTTTCTGAGTGAAGACTTTTAAACCAGTCACCTTATTAACACAGCTCTAACTAGTTTGTCAAAATATTCTGTTTTACTTCTAACAATATGGTTTGAAAGTCTAATAATTAAAAGAAGAGCTGCCTATAATTAAGTGGTTACTGTCTGCCAAGCACAAAGGGCTCTGTGGAATTGTCATTTAGTCCTCACAGCCACCGGGAGTTTGTAGCACTCTCTTTAGGGATGAGGAAATTGACCTAAGCCACTTACCTAAGGTCACACAGCTAGTGGAGCCAGCACAGAAATGAGGTTAGTCACCTGTAATTCCAGCGACTTGGGAGGCTGAGGGAAGGGGACTGCAAATTGGAGGCCAGCTTCTGCAATTCAGCAAGACCCTGTCTCAATATAAAGTGAAAAATAGGGCTGGGGATGTAGCTCAGAGGTAGAGTGCCCTGGGTTAAGTCCTTGGTACTACACATACACGCAAAAAGAAAGAAAAAAGTGGGCTTGTCCACTTCCGAAGAGCGTGCCTTGCCACCCAGCAAAATATGAGAGGAGGCGTGTGTCAGCGCTTTCCTGCCGCCCTGGCAGAGAGCATGGGCTTGCTCAGCCAGTGTGCACGCTCACCTCAGGTGTCAGGTGTCAGGTGTCAGCTCCCGCAGAGGACAGAATCCGTGTGGCAGAACCTTCCCACCTGGCCTTTGTTGGGCAGCAGCATTAGGTGAGGGAGGGTTTGTTCCTCCATCCTCCAATGTCACAGCTAAGTCACATGCTCTCTAGTGGCATGGCATATGACAGCCATGTGCAGAGGTTCACTCTTGAAATCTGTGCCTGAGCCTCCCAGGTCTGACTGAATATTCTCTAAATTAATCTAAAATATCCTTAATGAAGCACCTAAAATAAGCATGAAAGCAGATAATCAGAAGTTGAGTAAAGATACTAGTTGTTGCCTATAATCCCAGCAACTTGGGGAGCTGAGACAGGAGGATCCAGAGTTCAAAGGCAGCCTCAGCAAAATCAAGGCACAAAGCAACTCAGTGAGACGCTGTCTCTAAATAAAATAGCAAATTAGGGCTGGGGATGTGACTCAGTGGTCAAGTGTCCCTGAGTTCAATCCCTGGCACCAAAAAAAAAAAAAAAAAAAAGATACTAGGATACTAGTTGTTTTTCATTTACAATTTGACCCCTAAAGGGGGGGTCAAAATCCTAAAGGATTCTCAGCCTATCCTAAGCAGGATCATACATTCAAATTTCCAGTCTTTAAAGTTCATACTGTTGCAGCTCAAAATGGGAAAAACACACTGAATCTTTGTAACTTTTTCTTACCATACTGTAAAGTCTTAAATATACTCAGATGCTTTATCTATAAAAATAATTTTCATTACCTTTCTCATGAAACAAAATCTATCTTTATAAGTAAACATTTTATATATAGCAGTCATTTTTAGAATGCCTCAAGTACTTTAAGTCAGCCTTTCAATGAGTCATTCACCATGACTTAGCAGCAATTTTCAACATAAAAGCAGAAAATCATGCTAAAGCATTTTGTTATCTGGATACCTGCTCTTGGAAAGTGAGTGGATCTTTTAAAAAAACATTTTTATAAGATATTGAAGGCCTTTATATATTTATTAAGTCTCAGATTAGCATGTGTATTCCTGTTTTCATTTTTAAAGTAAATACTTTCTCCTAACTTTTCATCTCTTCATTTACTCTGCTTGTCATATTTTCCTACAGACGGTGATAGGCGGAGAGGTAAAAAAAAAAAGAAGTAAATATTAATCACTCTCAAGTGGTCCATGCAAATCCTTAGGAAAACACTGTTCTGTAAGAGATGTGTCTTCCAGTCTGCCCATTTGGGTGACAGTTTCCCACAAGAAAATAAACCAGGTCATTACCATATTTACTCCACTTTTTTCTTTCCTCTCATAGTCTCCCTCTCTGCTTTTTTCCCTCAATCTCAAATTTTGAGAAGAAAAATCAAACCAATCTCTCCTCCCAAACTTTCTAATACCTTCTCATCCCCTGCTTTGAAAGTAACAATGGGAATGGCGAGGAGTGACTTCTTTCATGCTCAGGGACCAGTGGATGTGCAGGGCCCTGGGCTAAGCATTCTGTGTTCACTAACTCATTCAAGCCTCCCCAGAGCTCTGTTTCTGAAGGCTTCACCATGGTCTCTACCTTACAGAAGTTTTATATCTGCTTTATATCGTGACACTGATAAAATTCTTTGCAGCCCCTTCTCTTTATTATTTTCTACAAAAAATTAAATGCCCTTGGTAGAATAAATGTAATTTTTATAATATATATACAGCCCTACATTATGGGGCTGCCTACCCTGCTCCTGGGAGGCTGTGATGTGTCAGTCATGGTCCAGCTAAAGCATCAAGGCGTGTTTGGCCCTGCTGTGATATCTGGGCTCTTGTCAGCCACTAGGTTCTTCTTCAAGGATGCTTGAGTCCTAAAACCTTATAATTTCTAGAAAAGGAATCTTAAATCTCAATACTTCCAATTTCTTGGCAAATGCTTTCCTTTTCTAAGAAGTTTTTAAAAAATGTTGGCCTGAACACAGTTTGATTTAAATGCATTAGGACTTGACCTAGGCTGTCAAGACCTGGAAACAAGCTTCTCTTTTTGCTACATTTCAAACCCCTCACTTCTAACCCAGGAACCTCTCCCCCTTAGCTTAAGACCAGGTTCCCTTTCCCCTTCCCTGAATAAGGCAGGCTTATCATCTCTCCCTTTCTACTCTGCCCATGGCGCCATTTTGACCTGTGACCCTAATGGGTGAGTTTGATCATTTAACTGATTGATATTTTTTATGTTTCACTGGTTAAAACTAAAGAGCTTTTCTTGTAAAACATGGTGCCTTACATATTTCCCTGCCTTTTTTAGCTAGCTTCTCAATGACTTCAACTTCGAGAAATCTAGGCTTGGTAAGAGTGGGATGAAATGCCTGCCAGACCATTGGATGTCACCATTTAAGGAGGTTGTGCTATTACCCATAATTTTCCCAGTTAAAAAAATGAAATTTTGGGGCTGGGATTGTAGCTCAGCAGTAGAGCACTTGCCTCACATGCGTGAGTACTGGGTTCGATCCTCAGCACCACATACAAAGCAATAAAATAAAGACATTGTATCCATCTACAACTAAAAAATATATATTTTTTTTTAAAAAATGAAATTTTTGCCAGGCACGATGATGCATACCTATAATCCCATCTACTTGGGAACCTAAGACAGGAGGATCTTGTGTTTGAAGCCAGCTTGGGCAACAGAGAGAAATCCCAACATCACCACCCTACCCCCGAAAAAAGAAAAACGAAGTTTGTTAATTCTAGAAATCATATTTTCATTTTAAAAAGAAATCTATCATAGGACCCTGTATGGGTACTTCCATGAAGCCAAGGTTTTACAGGATCCACAATTCCAAATCTATTTTCTGTAGTGACACTGTGGGTACTGCCCACTGACTTTGAACCAGGGATCTCTTTTCTTACTTGGTGTTGCCCGTCTTAATATGAACTATTGGAAATAGAGCAGCATCAGAATGATAAATCAGAAACATTAGCTCTTAAGCTACCAAAAATTCTAATTGGTGCCAACATACTACTAAATTTTTGCTTTTAAAATTAGAAAAAATATCTGAGACCACTAAATTAATCTCTCAAAGATAAACTTGGATTTCTCTCATAAAATGAGAGGATGAACTGACTTGTTTTGAATTTGATAATCAAATGAATAAAATTCTAATTTCTGATTCTGATTTCTTTCAGAATATACTTGGAACACAAAAAGTGGCCGGGGGCCGTTTTCAGGACCTACCTACAATCCTACAGCAAAAAATCTAAATATCTTGAATCGTGCACAGCCAGTCTCCTCAGTGCACGGGAGGACAGACTGGGTGGCCAAGTACGGAGGCCACCGGTAGGACCTCTAGTGGGAACTTGCGGCATTGCTCCACAGAGTATGTGCAAGTCCCGGATCCTGGGAAATGTCTACAGATGTCTATTTCTACTGAGTTCTGGAAGAAATATGCAGTAGTGGGTACTTCAAAGAGCAAAACTCATCTCCTATTTTCTTTCCTGGAAACGAAATGCATTTTCTTAGCATCATTGCCCACAATGCTGATATGTGGGTAGGACTTTACAAAGTATTGAATAAACTATTTGCCAAAGTATCAAGTATTTGATCTACAAATTAATAGATAGTAAGAAGTACAATAAGAAGCTTTTATTTTTAAAAAATAAATGTTTTTTAAAGTGTTTTAAAAACACTTTTTTTTAAACTTTAAACACTTATTTCCAAAAAATAAGTGTTTCAAGTGTTGATTTTCCTTTGTTGTAAATTGGCCTAAGCGATCTGACATTTCATCACTTTGCCGTGATTTAGCTGAGAGGGTTTTATTTTGTGTTTTGCTAGCAGTGAGGCAGACCATCATGAGCTGCCACGTCTGGGTCTCGCTTGGCTATTGCTCTGCTCCCCCACTTTGGCAATGGCAGGAGGACTGTAATTATCTTTTTTTCCCTACTTTGACACTATGAGCTCAATGGCAATTCCAATCTTGAGCAGTATGTCTTCCTTAGAAATAAAATTTACATTTAACATAGAAAATGTCAAGACTATGCCACTAGATTTTAGTGGAGAAAAAGCCCATTGTTTGAACTTGACCAACACAAGGGCTGTGAGTTCGTGGCAGTCAGACCCAGTGGCTTAATGACTTCTTGTCATCGCATCAAGAAAGTTTTTGAAACTGTGTTTAATACTTGTTCATCTGACTTGCAAAATACTTTGTTTTCTTGTTCCTACCACATGCTGAAGTGTGCCAGCTGGTCCCCAAAGCCAGTGTCTACTGCTGCAGGCCACTGACTCAGCTTTGACCTTCACGTTCGCTCGACAGAGCAGATGCAATCAGTGGCCATCGCAGTGGTTTCGCTTAGTACAGCTTTTGTTCTTAGTTTTATTCTCAAATTGGTACTTAAACAGAGATTTTGAACTTAGGGAGCTACTGTACTTAAACCTGCCACCTTATGGACTGGACATTAGTACTGTATATTCCTTTTTAAAAATAATGTTATCAGCTGCTGACATTTTTATGTATTTTATGGCTTTGTAACAAATGTTAACATAACTGGTATAATCTTGTGGGCATTATCCAAAGGCATTATAAAATAATGATATTTTTGTATAGAAGATTCAGCTATTCAGGTTCACATGCTGCTAATCTAAAGGGCAGCATACCTGTTGGTAATGGTTATATGTAAAGTTGTAATGTCCCAAAGCTAATAAAAATTTTGTGTTTCTGAGAAATTTAAACTCTGAATAGATATTTAAATAAATATGACTAACTAGTTTTCTTTACATTTTTAAACTTTATATCCTGAGACCTAAATGTTGTTTTTATTAGTACCCTTTTTTTGAGCAGTTTTGTTTATAGAAATATTCATCAGGAAGTACAAGGGAGTGCCCACGTATCCCCTCCTCCTCCTCCTGTCTCCTATATGCCCTAGTAACATCTGTGTTACTGTGGTACATGTTACAGCTGATGAGCCAGTATTGATACAATAATTGAAATCCACATTTTACATTAGAGTACACTCTTTGTGTTGTACATTCTTAAGAGTTTTGACAAAATGTATAGTGATATGTATCCACCATCATGGTACCATGCAGAATAGTTTATTGTCCTAAGAACTCCTGTGTACCCTTTTATCCCTCCCTACCTTCCACCGAATTCCTGGCAACCACTGATCTATTTATTGCCTCTAGTAATCATTCCATTTCCAGAATATCATATAGTTGGAATCGTATAGTATGTTACATTTTTTAGATCAGCTGCTTTCACTTAGCAAAGTGTTTAAAGTTCCTTGATGGTTTTTCTTAGCTTGAGAGCTTAATTTTTCTTATCACTGAATAATAAATATTTCTTTGAACTACAGTTTATCCATTCACATACCAGAGGATATCTTGGTTGCTTCCAAATTTGGGCAATTTTGAATAAAGCTACTGTAAACACGTATGTGTATATTTTTGTGTGGATATCCATTTTCAGCTCATTGGGGGAAATAACAAAGAGCATGAATGCCAGATGGTGTGGTAAGAGTATGTTTAGTTTTGTAAGAAACTGCTAAACTATTCTCCAGTATGACTCTGACATTCTACATTCCCACCAGCAACGAATGAGAGTTCTGCTACTTCACATCCTTGACAGTATTCTGGATTTTGGTTATTCTAATAGGTATACAGTGGTGTCTCATTGTTATCTTAATTTGCAATTCCCTAATGACATATTGTGGAGCATCTGTTCACATGCTTACGTGCCATGTATATATCTTCTTTGATGAGGTGTCTTTTCAGATCTTTTGGTCATTTTTTAAATTGGGTTGTTCATTTTCTGTTTGAGTTTTCTCTATATTTTGGGAAATAGTCATTTATCAGATAGGTCTTTTGCAATTTTTTCCTCTTAAATCTGTGGCTTTTCTTTCTTGACAGTGTCTTTTATAAAGAGGAAGTGTTTATTTTTAATAGAGTTCAATTTTTTTCATGGATAAGTACTTTTGATGCTATAGCTAAAACGTGATCACCAACCCAAGGTCACTTATGATTTCCTTTCTCTTTTTTAAAATTTATTCTATTTAGGTGTACATGATCACAGAATGCATTTTGATTCATTGTACACAGATGGAGCACAACTTTTCATTTCTCTGGTTGTACATGATGTAGAATCACAACATACTTATGATTTTCTATGATGTTCTCATTTAGGATTTTTATAGTTGTGTATTTGACACTTATATAAATGTATCTCTGATTCATTCTAAGTTAATTTTTGTAAACAGTGTAAGTTTCTATGTCTTTTCTTTTTTATATCAATGTCTGGTTCCAGCACTATTTGTTGAAAAGCCTATTCTTTCTTCATTGAATTGGTTTGCTCTGGTGTTAAAGAACAATTGGCTCTATGTATATGGGCCTATTTCTAGTCCCCCTCATTCTGTTCTCATCTCTCTTTTTTCTAATATCACATCATCTTGATGATTGCACTGTCAGATACTCCAACAAGTATCTCCTTTGATACTGTGTTGACTATTCTGGGCTTTTTGCCTCTCCATATAACAACCTTTAGAATCAGTTGGTCAATATCAAGAAGATAACTTACTCGGAATATTGACTGGAATTGTGTTGAGTCTATCAACTTGGGTAAGAACCGACATCTTCACCTTGTGTCTTCCTAGCCATGTACATAGGATCTCTCTCCGTTTATTTAGGTCTACTTTGATAACTTTCATCAGTTTTGTAGTATTTCTCATACAGATCTTGTACAAGTTTTGTTACCTTTATACATAGGTGTGTTGGGGGGAGTTCTTGGTGCTAATGTAAATGGTGTAGCTTTTTTTGTTTTTTTTTTGATACCAGGGATTGAACTCAAGGGGTACTCAACCACTGAGCCACACCCCCAGCCCTATTTTGTATTTTATGTAGAGACAGGGTCTCACTGAGTTGCTTAGCACCTCGCCATTGCTGAGGTTGGATTTGAACTCACAATCCTCCTGTCTCAGTCTCCCAAAGTGCTGGGATTACAAGGATGAGCCATCATGCCCAGCTGGTGTTGCATTTTTAAATTCAAATTTCAATTGTTCATTGCTGGGATGTAAGAGAGCAATTGATTTTTTATATTAATCTTACATTCTAATAATTACTAGTTCCAAGAGTTTCTTTGTTGTTTCTTTGGAACTTTCTACAGATGATCATATCATCTACAAGAAAAAGAGAGTTCTACTACTTCCACGACAATCGGTACATCTTTTATTTCCCTTTCTTGTCTTGTTGCATTGGCTAGGATTTCTGGTGTGCATACTGAGTAGAAATGGTAAGATTGGACATTCTTACCTTGTTTCTTATTTTAACAGGAAAACACCTTATTTTTCCCCTTTAAGTGTGATGTTGGCTGTAGAATTTTTGCAGATATGTTCTATCAAATTGAGAAAGTTCTCCTCTACATCTTTGGTGGTGGAGGTGGAGACGGTTGTTATGAATAGATGCACAATTTTTCTAAATCCTTTTTCTGCATGTATTGATGTGATCATGTGGTTTTTCTTCTTTAATTTGTTGATATGCTGGGTTAATTTATTCTCAAATATACCTCACGTGCCTGGTAAAATCCCATCTGGTCATGGTATGCAATTCTTTTTATATACACTGTAGGATTAGACGTGCTAATATTTTGTTGAAGATATTTTTGTCTCTATTTATAGATGCAGAGAGAGAGAGAGAATATGTGCCAAATGTCATTGGTGAATTGGTGAAATAAGGGAAAGACCATAAGAGTGTTTATGAGAATTACTGAGACTTTTCAGCCAATTTGAAAATGTCCAAAATAAAATATTAAAGCAATACAATTATATAAAGCAAAGATTTATCATAACTATAGGAAAGAATTGTATGGCAATGATCAGAGTGGGGGGACTGTCCCACAGAACAGAGCTAGAGGCCTAATCTCAGTCATGTGAACACCTGAACAACACAGCAAAGCTTGTCTAAGGCATGCAGCATACAAAACTTCACCCAGGCACACTCTTCTCTCACACATGAAGCATTCACAAAATTCTGACCACAAATACTGAATTCTCCAACGTGGAAATATGAAGGCCACATTTTCTTTTCACAATATTATTAAACTAAAATGTAATACACAATCAATTCACTTAAAATTCAAGAATTTTCTAGGCACTTGATTATTTAAAATGGAAAAATAAAAGATGAAATGAAAAACCCTTCAGAATGGATAATGACAGATCTCTATATTGAAACATGTACGTGTGGCCAGAACAGTTCTGAGAAAAAATTATATACTTGATCAATTTGTGGAAAAATAGGAACACTGAATATGTTAAATTTGAGTTTTTTGCTCAAATAGAGTTAACAACTTAAAAAAATAATAAAAAGATTAGGCTTGGGAGGCTGAGGCAGGAGGATTACAAGTTCAAACTTAGCAAGGCCCTGTCTCAAAACATAAAAAGGGTTGGGGATAAAGTTCTGTGGTTACTCAGCTTTAGGTTCGATTCTTGATACAAAAAAAAGTAAAAATATTAAAGATGAAAGTATAAAACAATGAAATTTAAAGGTGGGTTTCAAACCAATAAACACATATATATACACAGTCTGAAACAGTCAAGGCCAAGAGGAGCCTAGGGAAACAGAGCAAATACAATGTGGTACCCTGAGGCATATCCTGAAGAGAAAAAGGGTATTTGGCCTAGGGCGTAGGTCAGTGGTAGAGCAGGTGCTTACAATTCACAACAAGCTCCGCCTGTAGGGGCTGTCACCAAATGGTCCTTCCAGGATCACTGAACAGTGGTCTATCCCTGCCACAGAGCATCTGTAAAGACGAGGAGGGGGGTAAATGTGCAGACAATTATGCAAGAACATAAGGATTATGAATAATGAGGGAATCACAATACCTCCTGAAGAAATAAGGCACCAATAATGGATGTCAAAGAAATGGAGGTCTCTGATATGACTGACGAAACTAAGATTAATGCTCGTAAGGAAATTCAGTAACCATTTAATATTGTAATGGATTTAAAATCTACTTAACATACCATTAAGCCATGTGCAGTGGCGCATGCCTGTAATCCCAGCAGCTTGGGAGGCTGAGGCAGGAGGATATCAAGTTCAAAGCCAGCCTAAGATACTTAGTGAGGCCCTCAACAATTTAGTAAGACCCTGTGGCAAAATATGAAAAGGGCTGGGGATTTGGCTCAGTGGTTAAGCACCCCTGGGTTTTTGCCCAGTACCAGGAAAAACAAAACAAAACAAAGGGGAATAAATTGTGAAGGAGTCATGAAGAAGAACTCAAAATGCTTTAAATGTTTGCAGCTATATATCGTGTCCAATTAAATAATCTTTCTTTCCATGTGAAAAATAAGTAAATTTGGTGAATTACAAGAATATACAGATAGGGGCTGGGGTCGTGTCTCGGTGGCAAAGAACTTGCCTTGCACATATGAGGCACTGGGTTCGATCCTCAGCACCACATAAAAATAAATAAAGTTATTGTGTCCATCTATGACTAAAAAATAAAACATTAAGATAAAAACATGAATATACAGACAGAAAAAGTTTTTTCTCATGGTACTGGTGATTGAATCCAGAGACACTCTACCACTTAGCCATATTTATTTTGCACTTTTTTATTTTGAGACAGGGTCTTGCTAAGTTGCCCAAGCTGGCTCACCACCCAGAAGTTCCAGTCCAAAATCAAGTAGCTTCATTTCTCTGAGCCTTTGGTGAGGGTAGCACATCACACAGGCTCACATGGTGGAATAGCTCACTCACCTCATGAGCCAAGAAGAGGAAGAAGAGGCCAGGTCTCATGGTGCCAGAGTCCCTTTTTAGGGGCACGTCTCCAGTGACCTAAGGACTTCCACTGGGCCCCACTTACTAAAAGTTCCATCACCTCCTAATAGTACCACCGCCGGGGCCAGGCCTTTAACACACAGGCCTTTGGGGATACGTCTGAATCTGGCAGGGGCAGTGAGTCACAACCGAGTCACCTCCCCTTGGTCCGCACCCAGTGAGAGTGTCTGGGGATACAGGTATAAAGACGAAGGCCGGCTCTCCACACTCAGGAACACCCACACCACCTGCAGGTGTCCCCATCACTGTAACACTCGGGGATATCAACCAGTTGTTTACTTCCTCCCAGATACATGTCCATAAAAATCTATTTTAAAAATATCCAAAGGACGAGACGTGTTGCCTATCTGACTTCTTCTGCCTCTTTCCCTTTACACTACACAGGACCAATGTTTTTGGTTTTTTTGTTTTGTTTTGTTTTTTCAGTACTGGAGATTGAACTCAGGGGCACTTGACCACTTAGAGGACCAATGTTGAGAGAAAAAAGTGCATCTTGGTTCATGGATCTGGAGGTTCTAGTCTAAAATCAAATGGTTCCGTTGCTTTAGGCAAGAGTGGCATATCATGTGATCCAAGTGACCTGACTCTCCAAATCAGGAGGCTGCACCTCACACCACTGGGCTGTTTACAAATTGATGTGTGTGTGTGCGTGCGTGCGTGTGCACATGTGTTGCTAGGGATCAAACACAGGCCCTTGCACGTGCTAGACAAGCCCTTGACCACCAAGCTACATTCCCAGCCCTTGTCTTTATTTAAACCATGAATTTGCTACAACTAACTATATGATGAAAGGCAATTACTATACCAGGAACTGTGGAATAATTTCTAACTTAGAGTATTTGCAAGTGTTTGCCATCATTTCCCTACATTTGGTCACTGTCAAAAGCTGTGAGAAAAAGACCTGGGGTCTCAATAGACCAAAAGCTTAATGAGTCAGTGTTGCGATGGGGTTGCCCAAATTCTTATTTTGTTCCTGGTTGCATTAACAGAAATGCATATCCATAATACAGGACCCTGGTCACATCCCACAGAGTTTTCTAGGCACTGTGATTTATGAATGGCCCTGTCAAACAGCATCCTGTCTGGGGAGTCAGAAGGAAGGCGAAGGTACTCAAAACCATGTCACATTGAAAAACAATGAGCAAACTGGGACCACTTTCAAGAAGCATAAGCAGGGCTGGGGGTGGCTCAGCAGCAGAACACTTGCCTAGCCTGCCCACATCCCTGGGTTCACTCCCACAAAAAAAAAAATTTCAGCAAACACCTAAGGGCCTGAATTATATACTCAATTCAACCTATGTAATACAGAAGCAAATATCTTTTTTGGTACTAGAGACTGAATTCAGAGGTGCTTTACCACTGAGTTAAATCTCCAGTTCCTTTTTAAAATTTTTTGAGACAGGATCTCATTAAGTTGCTAAAAGTCTTGCTAAACCGTTGAAGCTGGCCTCAACCTCGTGATCCTCCTGCCTCAGCCTCCCAAGTTACCAAGGTCAGGTGTGTGTCATGATGCCTGGCTATCTTTCCTTTTTGAAAGAGGGAAAAACTACCTGGTGGTGTGTAACTATAATCTTAGCTACTAAGGAGGCTAAGGCAGGAGGATTGCCAAGTTCAAGGCCAACCTGTGCAATCTGGCAAGTACCTGTCTCAAATAAAAAGAACTGGGGCTATAGCTGAGAGGTAGACTGTTCCTGGGTTCAATTCTTAGCACTGCAACTATAAAAATAAAACTATAAGAAAGACAGAAAACTACAACAGGGGATAAGGTTACTAGGTTAATTCTCAATAATGAAAAAAATAAAGTCAATAAAATGTGCCAGTATCCAGCCAGTATGTTCAATGCTGAGACCAAACTAGGTAATTCAAGTTCTGGACAGGTTTTTCAGTTTCACATTTACAGATGAACTACTTAAGCCAAACTTCTCTTTTCTTTTTTCCTTTTGATAGTCCTCATCTTAGAAATCCTCAGAGATCATTATTAAAACAAGCTTCCAAGCAATGTATAACCAAATAACTATCCTTGGTCCTTATTCAAAATGGGCAATTAAAAAAACTTTCACATTTCTAAATCACTTTGCTATCCAATCTCCTCCTATTATTTCTGACAGCTCTGGCAAAGAAGACACCAAAGAAAATGTTATTTACAGTAAAATTTATTTCCACTGGTATTTCATTTCACATAATCTCAAAGCAGGTCTGTGCTGTAAAATGAAAAAAGAACACGCATCCAAAATCTCACCACGAGACTTTTCACACTGTTCTGAGCAGGGAATAGGGTTGCAGGACCCCCAGGGCTGATGCTTAACATTCCACCCCCTATGATCTCATCACTGAATTGAACCACAAAGAGAGCCATTAAGCTCTTGTGCTATATCCTCACCACCTCTGAAGGGCTCTGACAGTAATGACTAATTTTCCCCCCAATGAATTTGGTGTTGTTTGGTTTGGTTTTTGAAATAAAATGTCAGAATACGTAAATGTGCTGCACACACTGAGAACAGTGGAAGTCTGGAGATTTTTAATTCTTCGCGAGTCCAAGCAGGGATGTGGCCCCTACGGTTGGGGTCTATTCAACATACTAATTCCAAGTTTGGCAACCATCAGCAAACTGTTCAAAAAAAACACAAACAAAAAACATCATGAAAAGGACAGAACAGGTGACCATTTTTTAAGGGACTAGTATTCTGCAGGTCACAGCTCTCCCTCACAGCTGCACAGGAAGGGAGGTACCAGGGTCGAACAATCAGAAATAAAATGTCCTCCCTGGGAAAAACCAGAAAAAGAAACAGCACACAGTAGTAGCACCGCACTGAAGTCGAGTACAGCACGCAGTTCCCAATCCAGCTGCCAATGATCTGAAGAGATGAAGAAATTGAAGGCGAGAGAGACCAAGGCCTCCGAGATCACAGAGCTAGTTAACGCAAAATCTCCAGTCTGTTTACAGCCCTTTTGACCTTGGTCTGCAGTGACTGTTTCAAGTATAAAAGATTATAAGAGACAGCATACTACCACCAAAGATGGAGCCTGTAACTTTTTCTGAAGCAGATTTTTTAAAATTCCCCTGCCTCCTGGATGTCTTTATTATATATAAGGACTATAATGTTTAAGACTATTGGGTTTGCTTTTTATAATCAAAGTGGATTACAAAACAGAGGAGTCAATCAAAATTTCCTTTTAACAGTATTTCAGTAACAAAGGATACATATACAACCAAGAAATGTGGAGCCCAGGCTGAAAGCCACATGCAAGCCACCATCATGGCTTTGCCCTGAGGCTTGCTTCTGCACCATGGGAAGGAGCCGGGACAACCAGAGAGCAATTTAACAACAAAACCTTTTCCACAGTAAATGAATATCCTTGGACCACTCTGACATTAAATCAATGACTGCTCTTGCAGCCTTTCCTATTTATGTACAAATTAATTTGAGTTGACATCTAGGATCAGTTTAAATGCACTGAAACAAGTAAATTTTTGAATGTATAAATTATCTCTGGCAATAAACCGAACACTGTTCTGGTAAATAAGAGTAACAGAATGCAACATACCTGGCTCCTGCGATTAAACCTGCAGGCATGAACTTTCCAGAATGGTAGAATCTCATTCCCATGATGCCAGCTAAGGTCCCAGATGTAGCTGGTGAAAAAGAGAGAGTCAAAAGTCTTTTCATCTTATATGGAGGGGACCAGACATGACAAAAGTCCCATCCTGCTTTCAAGGACCAGACGCCATCCTACACTTCCTCCTCCTGCCTCAGGTGGGGCAAGTGCCACAGCTGTCCACATTCTAAAGGTCTAAGCACAAATACTGACCAAATAAGGCCCCTTACTACCTGGGCCCAGCCTGCCTCTTCAGCCTCAATCTCTCACAACTCTTCTGTAAAACCCACGCTTTAGCCATAAAGGCTTAGTTTTCTCCAAAATGCTGCAGGTTTTTTTCATGGCTTGTGTTTCTTCCCTGTCCACTCTTCCTGCTGGGGATCTCCCCAAACACGGACAACTGCTAAGCACAGCACTTGGTGCTCGAGAAGATGACTGTATCAACAACAGTCTCCACCCTTGGAGAGTGCTCAGTCCGCTGGGGTACACCAGGGTAAAGAATCACACAAGCCAGGCATGGTGGCACATGCCTGTAACCCCCACTACTAGGAAGGCTGAGGCAGGGGGACTATAACCTTAGCTACTTAACAGGTCTCTGTCTCAAAAAAAGAAATAAAGGGCTAGGACCTAGGAATGAGACCAGAGACCCTACACCTAACAGAAGAAAAAGTAGGCCCAAATCTTCATCATGTCAGATTAGGCCCCAATTTCCTTAACAAGACTCCTAAAGTGCAAGAAATAAAATCAAGAATCAATAAATGTGATGGACTCAAACTAAACAGCTTCTTCTCAATAAAAGAAACAATAAACGAGGTGAAGAAAGAGCCTACATTTTGGGAGCAAATTTTTGCCACACACATGTCAGATAGAGCACTAATCTCCAGGATATATAAAGAACTTAAAAACTTAACACCAAAAAAATAAAATAAAATAAATAAACCCACCCAATCAATAAATGGGCTAAGGGGCTAAACAGACACTTCTCAGAAAATATACAATCAATCAACAAATATATGAAAAAATGTTCAACATCGCTAGTAATTAGAGAAATGCAAAACAAAACTACTCTAAGATTTCATCTCACACCAATGGCAGTTATGAATAAAAGCAAAATAAGTGTTGACGAGGATGTAGGGGAAAAGGCACACTCATACATTGCTGGTGGGACTGCAAATTGGTGTAACCAATCTGGAAAGCAGTATGGAGATTCCTCAGAAAACATGGAATGGAACCACCATTTGACCAGCTATCCCACTCCTCAGTCTATACCCCAAAGACTTAAAAACAGCATACTACAGTACCGCTGTCATTCAATGTTTATAGCAGCACAATTCACAATTGCTAAACTGTGGAAGCAACTTAGATGCCCCTCAATAGGTAAACAAAGAAACTGTTGTGTATATATATAATGGAATATTACTCAGCATTAAAAGAGAATAAAATTATGGCATTTGCAGGCAAATGGATGGAGTTAGAGAATATCATGCTAAGTGAACTGAGCCAATCCCAAAAAACCAAAGGCTGAATATTCTCTCTGACAAGTGGATGCTGATCCATAATGGGGTGGGGGCGTGGGAAGAATGGAGTGACTCTGATTGGGCAAAGGAGAGGGAGGGGAAGGGGCATGGAGACAGGAAAGATGGTAGAATGAGATGGACATCATTGGCCTAGGTACACATATGACTACACATATGGTACAACACTACATCGTGTACAACCAGAGAAATGAAAGGTTGTGCTGCATTTGTGCACAATGAATCAAAATACATTCTGTCATATATACCTAATTAGAATAAATTACTTAATTTTAAAAAAAGAAATCAATTAAGAAAACAATTAATAGCAGGAAGACCAGTAGAGTAGAGGAAGGGGAACTGCTGGAGGGAGGAGGGGAGGAAGAGTGGGAAATAAGCACTAGGAACTGAAATGAAGCAAAGTATTTTCTACGTACGTATGTCAAAATAAACCCCACTATTATGTATAATAATAGTAGTCTAACAAAAACCTTAAAAATTGTATGCTCCTAAAAAAAAATAAAAAATAAAAATAAAGGGCCAAGGATGTAGTGCAGTGGAAGAGGGTCTCTGGGTTCAGTGCTCAGTACCACACATAGTCAAGAATCAAACAAAAAGTAAGTAAAATTTGTATTCTGGGTACAATTAATGCCACACCACATAACATAATGAGGAACCAAGCTGTTCATGGAGCTCAGGCAAGGACTATCTGAGGAAGTGAAGACTGAGCCATATCTGCAATCAGAGGAGGTAGGGCTGAAGGGCGAGGGGAGCACAGGCCGGGCAGAGGGAAGGGTGTGTCGCGGGCACTGTGGGGAGGAGGAACGCAGTGTATGCAAGGAAACAAAACTCGGCTGTGGCACCGATGAAGACATGGCTAGTGAGGAGGAGGGGCCCGACCACTGCAGCCCTGAAGGCCACAGCAGGGACTGCGGTCCTCCTCCTAACAGCAAGTAGCCCTTCAAGGCAGAGGGATACATGAGCAGAGTTGCAGCCCCCAAGTATAATTCTAACTGTCTAGAGAAGGAACTGTAGAGAAACCAGAAGGTAGACACAATATCAATTAAGCAACTCCTCAGGAATGCAGGCAATGGGGTTGGGGGGCAGCCTGAAGCTAGGAAGGTGGCTGTGGAGATAGTCTTAGGGGGGTGCTGGTATTGACAGGACCTGCCAGTAAATACCAGACAGGCTGGGGGAAGAGAGCAGCCAAGACCCAGATGAAGGGGGAAGAGAAGACCTACGTGAGTGACATCACGAGGTCAGGGTGGGCAGACACCCTGAGACATCTGAAGACCTCTCAACCAGCCAGCTGTTCCCCTGGGAGCACAGCTAAGAAGGAGAAATCTGTGAGTCACCTGTGTTTATGAAGTGATTTAAGGAATGATCTTCAATGACACTGTCAAGTCAGAGTATAAAGAAGACAAAATGAACAGGGTCTTAGGAAATTCAGTATTTAATGGATAAAAAGGAAAATAGGTACACAAGAGAATGAGAAGATAAAAAAGAAAAATCAGGCACAGAAAATGATTGGTCAAATGTGCTGAGAACGGCCAACAGCCCATGTAAAATGAGGACTGACAAATGGAGTGTGCAAAAATATAGGTCACCCACAGCCTCAGGGACACCTTTTCACGGACAAGGGGGATAAAAATGGAGACTGAAGTGGGTTGACAATGTGTGAGATGGGAAGAAATGGAGTACCAATGGTTTTTTAAGAGAAGTTTCTGAAAGAAAAGGCCAGCAACTAAAAAGGGTCACCAAATGAAATTTTGCTTTTCTAAACGGGGGAGAGAGAAACACATCTGAGCGCCAATGAGAGGGAACCGCCCAAAAGGGGGAAAACAAATAACAGGAGGGACTCCTGATAGCGCACAGTTCTGAGGAAAGTGGGAAAGAGATCAGAGCCCCGGGGGAGAAACTACCCTGGAGAGGAGCGGAAACAGGACAAGGAAGGCCTGGAGGCTGATGGAGGCATGGCAGTCTCCACCGGGAGGCCGCTGGTTTTTTCACTTAAGTAGGTAGGAGGTGACTGCTGGAAGTGGAGGATGAGAGTGAGGATAGGGGAAAGCAGGCTGAAAGTCAGTTCAGAGCATGAATAAGGAAGCTGTTCAGCAGAGCTGAGAGCCCGGCACATTCCCCTGCCCCAGCCAGCCATTGCTGGGAGGGGAGCTTTCCGGGGAGATGTGCACAAACCCGTGTGAACATGCCTGTCCTCCCTCCCACCCTTGTAAGGGCCAGAGCAGCACCTGTTATACTATGGGTTTGTGGAGGCACTTGCATTCCTGGCAGCGTCTGACACCTGGGTGGAGCCCAACAAAAAAGTGTCCAAAGCCACCCTGATAAGTAATCTTCCCTTTCCCCACGCTTCTCCCTGTGTGAGCTGCTCAGGGGGCACCTTCCCCCAGTTCCACAGTCACATTTTACATCCATGTCTGACTTCCCTAGTAAATCAGAGAGCTGCCTGAAGGCAAGGCCTATGTCTTACACAATTAGCTAACTGCTAAAGAGCAAAGTGATTTTCAAATGGGAAAATTGCCACATGGATGCAAAGCTAACTCAAACAATCCAGTAATGCTCAAGCTGACCGTGGTCAATAACCAACTGCAATGAGTAACAGACACATGCTGCCTTGTGCAAGTCTAAAATTAATCTCACAGAGAAGACAGAAAA
Organism: Geosciurus inauris; assembly: GCA_004024805.1. Classification (NCBI taxonomy): domain Eukaryota; kingdom Metazoa; phylum Chordata; class Mammalia; order Rodentia; family Sciuridae; genus Geosciurus; species Geosciurus inauris. The sequence goes on along the minus strand of PVHX01004269.1, from coordinate 59,329 downwards.
GAAATGCTCTCCACATTCCATACATGAAAGATAAACAGAAACCAGCACTAATTCCCATTTTAAAACTCACCTAGGCCTTAGCAGAAGCAGTCAACCTGTGAGTGTGAAGAATCTGCCACATCCCACCACCCCAGGGCCTTTTGGTAAAACAAATGATGGATACAGACATGACCTATGGAGACATTAATGCAGACATACCTAGGAAAACCCAAATGTTCCTGGGATCCTGAGACAGCTGATAAGCACCCAGGCCTGCTAAACTCCCAAAGAAGAGCCCAGCTGCCAGGGACGGCACACTACCTGGAGGGAAGCAAACACGCCAGCGTTACAATGTCTGACATTTAGTTCATTTGCCAAATCAACCAGACTCCCCTGGCCTCCAGGGGAGCAGGCAAAGAGCTTTCTTCACACAGTTCCTAACCAAGGTGTCCTCAAGCAGGGAAATGTCTTGAGGAATCTGCCATCTTACCAGAGAAGTCAGGGTCTTAAGCCCCATTCTTCTCTCCTCGAACAATAGGAAACTATCAATCTAAGGAGAAACAGTCATCTCCATCTGAGAAAGGAAGGAGAAAGGAAGAGAAGCCCTTCCCTCCTAAGGAGATCTGTGGTTAGGCTTTTTCTTAACCAGCCCTGATCAACCCATTACAGGCTGTGCACAGGCGGGACTTTAGGAGAATCACAAAAGGGAAATAGAGTCAGTCAACTACAAACAGATTCACAGAAGAATCCCAGTGCATGCTTGCTCAGTGGGGACAGAGGCAAGCAAGCGTATTGAAAATCCCTATCTAGATTAACGAGCAGACTTCAAAATTAGTATGTAGGGCTGGAGCTGCAACTCAGAGGCAGAGTACATGCCTAGCATGAGCAAAAAAAGTCCTGGGGTCCAGCCCCAGTACAAACAAAGAGTAAGTGAAGACCAGAGGTCTCCTCCTACTCGAAAGGCACAGGGATGGCATTCTGGGGTCAGAGCTGATGTATGTATGGCAGGCAACGATAATAACAATCTACACCACCCCTGCCTATCTTTAGATAAAGAAGCAAAAACAAGAGGCCTGGCTCAACTTGGCCAGATAACCAAAAGGCAAGTACAGGAGTCTGCCAGCTTCGGTTGCATGCAGGCTTTGGGGCCTAAGGCAAAGTGGTCTTAAACAAGATTGCTGCTTTGGGATTCTAGGGACTCATTCTCCACTGAAACAATATGAAGAATTTAAGCAGCTAAGCAGCTACATGACAGCTCTTACCTGCTTTTGCATAGCCAATGATTCCACCAGTAGCAACGAGTGCTGCATAGCCAAAGCCAAAATAATGTAAAGGCACCCTGAAAGTATAAGAGGGAGAAATCAGTGCCAACTATGTTTAAAAACACACACACACACACAAGTCATTAAAGGTCACCATGGTTCCAGATAGATCTTATCATTATACAAATCAAAGTAAAGCTCAGAAAGGATGAATGACTAAGTCACACAACTAGTCAGTGGCAGGGCTGGAACTCAAATCCAGGCCCCCAGCCATGTGTTCAGTGATCCACTCATACCTCATACTGCCCCCAGGGAGGGAGTCCAATCTAGGGCTCTTTTCAGAGGGAACTCTGGTTTTAGAAGGCCCTGGCTATTCCCTCATTGTTTGCGGTGCACTTACATTGGGCCAGTGCTCTTCTGCATTGCTCTCCCACTGCGATCAGGGAAGAGAGTGCGCCAAGCCTGCACCTGTGAAGGAGGGACTGGGTCAGAGGTGGTTAAAAGCATGGATCTCCAACAGTCAGAAGGTCAGAGTTCCAGCTCAAGACCTTGGTGGCTAAGAATTAACTGTGCCCTCAAGCTACACCTTTCCAAGCCTCAGTGCCAATGAAGGTAACGATGGCACTAATTTTCTACACTTCTTGTGAGCATTCCATGAGGTTAATATGGTGCTCAGCACATAAAAAATGCTGCACAAATGCCAACCATTTTTGCAACAAGCTCCTTTCTAACAGGCCCACAAGAAAGTGATCAAGATTCACTGATAGCTCTGGGCAGGTACCGAGTTAATCTTTTCATGATTATTAAACCAGAAAGCAAATACTCTTTGCCTTAAGTTCAACTATTTTTTAATCTCTTTGGGGAACAAAGAGGTACTACTTTTCGTCTCTGCCCCAAGAATGTAATTACTTCAATACTCAAGGCTTGTAAAACTTTGAGAAACTTTTGCATCCAACTCACAGCTCTTGTTGGACCTGGGGGAAGGGGAAGATAAAATACGGAAACTCCAGCCATAATTACGTTCGAGGATGCGCCCTTAGGAAAGTTAACTGCTATATTTTTTAAGGCTTTTGCATTCATGGAGCCCAAGCGAGACTGAAGCAACGCATACCTGCCTTGTTCTGTTTCAAGAATTAGGTTTCCACAGAAAGGGAAGGCCTAAGGGTCGCGCCAAGACATGGATCTGAAGTGGCACTGATATTTTTGTAAGAAATGGGGGTGGGGTGGGGGGGATCTCCAGGAAAGGAAACAACCCGGCGCTACACAGGCAAGCATTTGCTGCGCGCTTAGGGCATCCGAAGGACTCCCAAGCTATTTTAACGAAAGCAGAAAATGAGCGGCGAGAAAAGCACCTACGATGCGGCCTAAAGCTCTCGCCAGCATGCGAGGACGAAAAGCAGCTGACAGTGGTGCGTCTCACTTCCTGAATCTCAAAACTGCTATAAAGAACAATCCCCAAGTACCCGAGCAGCTCTCGCGAGGGTCTGCGCGGGCGGACGAGACGCACACGCCGCAGGGTGAGCAACGAAGGCCTGAATCTAGGTCTGGAACGTCGCGGCGAACGCTCGGCTTCCCGAGGCGGGGCGGGGCCTAGGGAGAGGCCCCGGGAAGAGGCGGGGCTTGAGGCCAGAAGTCGCTGCGCGCGCACCGTCTCCCGGACACGGGGCAGGGTTTGAAGCGGCTGCGCGCGCAGTGTTTGGGGACGCGGAGAGGAGTCGCGAGCGCGCCGGGCATCCAGGGGGCGGGGCATGGGCGGGGCTTCGAGGCGCGGGCTGTGTCGCGAGATCTGGGTGGAGCGTGGGCCTGAAGTCTGAGGTGGGCGTGCGCACGGCTGGTGAGGGTCGATACTCAGCCCCAAATTTCGCTGGGCAGCGGGTAAGGTGGAGGCAGGAGAAGAGCTGGACTCTGGAGGCCCCATTAACGGAGGGACACATTACCAAGCGTAAGCCAGATGCAGGCCATCGGGGAGAACTGGTGGCCTTGGGCTGGGAAATGAGACTTGCATCAGCGTTTGGGTTTGTTTTAGGGAGTGAGGTCACTCAAGAAACATCTCAAAGAGGGAGAGCGAGTAAGTTAAATATCACTTCCATCCCTGTCTGTGGATCACGAGTCCACAGCATGGCATTATCTCTATTTATCTTACAGATTTCCTACTCTGCGTTTCCTGCATCCCCCCCCCCCCCC